>JACEIK010006010.1:34174-52179 GCA_018107945.1 Datura stramonium
GAAATCTTAGTCAATTGCATGTTAGTCCAGTTTTAGTCAGAATGTTAGCATGTTCAGTATTATTTACAAACGTCAGCTGATCAGTTTGACTACGGTCTTTTCTTAAGGTGTCAGCAGTGCCTCTAAGTTATTATTTATTAGACTTAGATATTAGTTATCAGATTTCCATTTATTCTTTAGACAGTTAGGGCACTTCCAGATAAGCAGCTTTGGCCAGTCGTAGAACACTAGTTACAAAATCCAATCTGATAAGACTCTCAAGGTACTTCCAGCTAGGTATCTCCTGACTTAATCTTGCACCCTAGTTTGGAGCTATCATCTTAGTAGTCAGTCTAGGACTATCCAGTGGGGGTAGGACTTAGCACCGAGCGGACCGGGGTTCCAGCGCACCCAGGTTCCTAGAACTACGTTGCCACCGTAGGTTACTTTATTGCCCTATTGCCCCAGACTTGTGATCATCAAGTTCATGCCTTTATACCCTGAAAAGGTATATTGGGTCCTACTGATGGGGTGTATATATTGGACTTCATGTCTAGCTTACGTAGTAATATGTCAGTTATAGCCTCTCCCACTAGTTAGAATAGTTTCAGTTTAGTTCAGCTCAAACCAGATTCAGTTTATTCAGTTCAGGTTAGTTCAATAGAGTTAGCTCAACTTAGTAACTCAAATTTTGGGCATGTTTATGACTACCAATTGGGGTCATTATTGACCATCTTAGTTATATTACAGTTGTTCAGTTTTCAGTACTTCGATTGGTCATTACATGTCATTATAGTTTGGTTATTTGCTCTTTNGCAGAAGCTAGGGCAGTCAATTTCTTCTCAGACTCTCAAGGGATTTTCTTCACCAGGTATGTGGGAATTCAACAAGGGAATTATTTTTCTCTTGTATTCAAAAAACCCTTCCCTAATCTTCTATTAGTTATAGCCCTGTGGGTTTGTATTTAATAAATATTTCAGACAAAATTCTATAAATTTCATGTGGAACATTATCCATGTTATTAGTTTCTATGTGTTTCCCAAATTTTTAGAAATCAGGTGGAAACTAGCTTCTTGTGAAATGATTTAGCCCTAGCTTTTGAATGCAGTATTTTAGGGTCTAGCATAATTGAGTAGTTGATCATGTTGCTTGACTCTACTAGTGTTGGGACTCCCATATTGTTAAAATTAGTTGAAATCTCAGTCAATTCCATGTTAGTCCAGTTTCAGTCAGAATGTTTGCATGTTAAGTATTATTCAGAAATGTCAGTTGATCAGTTTGAGTATAGCCTTTTCTTGAGGTGTTAGTGGTGCCTCCCAATTATCAGTTATTAGACTCAGATATAAGTTATCAGATTTCAGTTTGTTGTTTAGATGGTTACGATGTTTCCAGATAAGCAGCTCTAGCTAGTCTTAGAACACTAGTTACAGAATCCAGTCCGATAAGACTCTCAGGGTACTTCCAGATAGGTATCTCCTGACTTAGTCTTGGACCCCAATTTCGATATATCAACTTAGTAGTCAATCTAGGACTATCTAGTGGGAGTAGGACTTAGCACCGAGCGGATCGGGGTCCTAACGCACCTAGGTTCCCAAACTTTGTTGCCACTATAGGTTACTTTATTGGCCCTATGGCCCCATACTTGTGATCACCCAGCTTATGCCTTTATACCCTGACGAGGTATATTGGGTCCTATCGATGGGGTATATACATTGGACTCCACGTCTAGCTCACGTGGTTATATGTCGGTTATAGCCTCTCCCACTAGTCCGCACAGTTTCAGTTTAGCTCAGCTCAGACCAGTTTCAGTTTACTTAGTTCAGTTAAGTTCATTACAGTTAGCTTATCTCAGTAACTCATATTTAATTCATGTTTATGACCACTAGTCGGGATCATTATTGACTATCTCAATTATATTACAGTTGTTCCGTTTTCATTACTTCAGTTGGTCATTACATGTCATTACAGTTAAGTTATTTGTTCTTTATGTTATATTTTCTCCCACTTTCTCAGTACATTCAAAGTGCTGACGCATACCTTCTATGTTGTTTCGTATTTTGATATAGGCGCAGGTTCTCAGCCTCAGCACGGTCAGTAGATCTTCTTCAGGTGATATCAAAAGTGCCAGTGGTGAGTCCTCATCTTTCAAGGACGATGTTTACTTTTTAGTTATCTTCATTCAGCTTGACTTTAGAGTCAGCTGGGGGCTTATCCTAGCAACTCATCATATGTAGACAACTTTCAGACATAGATTCAGACTTTCACTTTTGATGTATAAACTTTTATTATTTAGTTTTTCTTAAATGGTATTATTATTTAAGTTTCTGCTATGATTACTCATAGTACTAGTGTTATGATAGACCATAGGTTGGGTTGGGGGTACTTGTGACTCCAAGTACCGTGTCTCGTCTAGGGTATAGACTCGGGTCGTAACACTCGGGGTGACTTTTTGACCTGATTTTTTAAGCCTAAAATAGATATAGCAATATGGATGTATTTGAATAGATTTTGATCGTTTGGAAGTCATGTACCATGGTTTTACAACACTTTCAACGCTTAAAACTTAGAAAAGAAGCTAGAACTTGGGTGTGTTTATACAAATATGAGGTTCTTTTACTGTATTTGCAGGGAAATCAGTTCCTAGAGTTAGATTGTCGAAAAGGAGTGCAGAAGAAGCAGAAAGTGGTGTTTTATGGGTCACAACACAAATTGTACCATCTGGGTACGAGTAGTAGCTAGTGTTTATAGCAGATATTGGGAAAATCGACAAGTACAGAACTCAGAGTATGACCAGATACCATGAGTCGTGACAAAATTGTATAATACATACTGATGATTCATGGTGAGAAGTAGAGAACTAGAATCTTGGCATCCTCAAGGTACGAGTGGAATGCAGGAATCATAACAACCTAGTATGAGCCATAACAAGTGCTCATAGGATGAATATCAGATCTGTTGCATTGCTGAAATTCAAGTCATAACTGGTTGATATGAATCGTGGTGACCTATCATGAGTAATACTGATTCATACCTGAGAGATCCAGAAGAGGCACAGTGTGGTACAATCACTGACCATAGCTCGTAGCAGCATGCTACGACTCATAGGTCATCCCGACGCTGCAGTCCCTGTTAATTTAGGAAAGGATTTTACTAATTGTATACATATTTTTCTTTTAGTTTTTATAAGGGATCTGATAATCAACATATATTAGTGTATTTTTGGAGTTTTTCAACACAACGGGGAGAACAAAAAATACACAAAACCTTTAAATAGTTTTCTTCCTTGTATTCGTGACATTGAAGATTTATTCTGCAATTGATTCTTGGAGTTTTATTCCTTCACTATTTTACGTTTCTAATGATGAATTCCTCTATATTATTATTTTAATCTTACAACTATGAGTAGCTAAACTCCCACAACTAGGATTGTGGTAACCATTGTGAAATAATAAATTAGGGTTAACATAAGGTGATTCTAAACCGATACTGACACTTGTGTTGTTCTTCCCTTCATGATAATTGTTTCTTAACGATGCTTAATATTAGGACTAGAACGTATTCTCTACTTGCTTAAACCAAGAGAAGTAGAGATTAGAAAAATGGAAAGACAAAAAAATACTTGAAGTTATCAACTTTCATTTAATAACTTTAGCTGTGGTCGCAGGAAAGTTAATTTGAAATCATTGATAAAGGTTAGTCGGAGACACTCATGAGACCTAATATGTTAGTTGAGTATATTCATCTAATAGAGGTGAATCAGCCATTTAGATGAATGTATTTTATTGATTCTATAGGCTAAGTATTGAAATATATCATAAGTGTAATAATCTGACATAGTTATAAATCCATGGGAAACACTTCTCTAGTTAATTGCATATCTTTGACAAAAACATTATTTCACAATATTGTCACTTTTTTATTTCTATTAAAATCCTCTTTGGAAATAATTGAACTAAAAGCTAAAATAATAGCATTAGTCAAAATCTTGACCATATTCCTCGTGGGATCAACCCTAACCCTGGTTGGATTCTTTATTTGACAACTACCGTGTTATACTTCTTTTGAGGTGTAACTTGAGTGTTATAAAAAATGGTTCCATTGCCTAGGAATACGACTTAGGATTAGATTAACTGCTTTCATTTAACTTTTATTCTTTATTTCCTCATTTATGTTCATTTTTTGTTTTTGCTTTATTCAGGTTACTACCAGGAAAGGCTAAAGCACTTGATATAGTGGAACTGTCATAGTGTTAGAGTGGCCTCTATGGTCAGCTCTATGGATAATTAGATATTGTCAATACCCCTAGAGGAAAGGCTTGGTGTGTGACACAAACAACTGTACTTATGAACTTCGAGGAGGATGGTGTCCAATGGTACGAGGATATGGTAAATGCACTGGCTGGAGTAGGGTCCTAAAGTTTCAGGCCCAAAAAGTTAGACCTTGATTTGAAAAATCATTTAACTCCTCTAGAAAAACTTTTAGTCGACATGCCACTAGTTTTAGAGCTTAGGCTCTGCTTCCACATCTGAGATATGCATTTCTGAGGGAGAACAACACTTTGCTAGTTATTATTGCTACAGACCTTGTAAAGTGGCAAGTTGAGGCCCTGGTATCAATTCTGAGAAGATTTAAGAAGGCAATTGGTTGGACCATTACTGACATCGTCGGGATTCACCAAACATATGCACCCATAAAATTCAACTTAAACCAGACTATGTACCAAGTATAGAGCATCAGCGAAGACTAAATCCACCTGTGCAAAAGGTGGTGAAGAAAGAGATTATTAAATGGCTAGACACTAGCGTTGTCTACCCCATTGCTGATAGTAAGTGGGTGAATCCAATACAATGTATACCAAAGAAAGGTGGAATCACTACGGTTCTAACTTAAAAAAATGAGCTAGTCCAGGTGAGGCCAATCACAGGCTGGGACATTTGCATGGACTACTAGAAACTCAACTATTGAACACAGAAGGATCATTTCCCATTGTCCTTCATGGACCAGAGGCTTGACCGATTGGCAGGAAGAGGATGGTACTGATTTATCGACGGTAATTTGGGGTACAATCAGTCTCCATAGCCTTAGAAAACTAAGAGAAAATCACCTTTACTTGCCCTTATGAGACTTTTGCCTTCAGGAGAATGCCATTAGAATTATGTAATGCACCTACCACATTTTAGTGTTGTATGATGTCCATCTTCTTAGACATGGTAGAGGAAACCATTGAAGTATTCAATGGATGATTTCTCTGTCGTGGGTGATTCCTTTGAAGATTTCCTTGAGAACTTAATCAATGTGCTCAATAGGTATAAAGAGACCAACTTGGTTCTTAACTAGGAAAAGTGTCATTTCATGGTTAAAAAGAGGATTGTGCTAGGCCACATGATTTCGAAAAAAAGGAATAGAGGTGGACAAAGTAAAGATCGATGTTATAACTGGATTTTCCACCATCAAAGACTTCTCAAATATCACAGAAATCTTGTGCAAATTACTTGAGAAGGAGGTTAAATTTAATTTTGACAATGCATTCTTTCAAGTTTTTGAATGCCTAAAAGAGAGGCTTACCTCAGCCTCCATCATTGTCACACAAGAATTGTCTCTTCCATTGGAGGTGATGTGTGATTCTAGTGGTGTTGCCCTAGGTGCTATCTTCGGCCAAAGGAGAGAAAAAATATTTCATTCCATTTATTATGTCAGCAAGATACTGAATGCAGCTCAGAAGAACTATCCGGTGATTGAACAGGAGTTTCTAGTAGTGGTTTTGGTATTCGTAAAGTTTCAGGCATACTTGCTTGGAACTAAGTTGGTTGTCTATATTCACCATGAAGCTCTGCGGTATTTGATGTAAAAGAAGGATACCACACCAAGCCTAATTAGATGGGTATCACTCCTACAAGAGTTTGAGTTCGAGAAGAAGGATCGAAAAGGGACTAAAAATTAGGTGGATGACCATTTATCTAGATTAGAAGAAGAGGCAAGGTCAAGGATGAAGTTGACATTGATAATGCTTTTCCAGATGAGCAGGTGTTGGTTGCATCACAAGATCTGGTCCCATGGTTTTTTGATTATGCGAATTATTTTATGAGTGACACGATTCCTGCAGATTTGACCTCCCATCAGAGGAAGATCCTGTCTAATGTTAGAAGATTGTATTGGGACTAGACATACTTGTTTCGTATCTTTGCAGATAAGCTAATTTGCAGATTTGTCCTAGAAGTTGAAATGTTCAGTATACTAGAGGCCTGCCACTCATCCCTAGTTGGGGGTCATCATAGCGATATCCGGATTATGCATAATATTTTACTATGTGGGTATTATTGGCCCACAATCCATTAGGATGCTTATGGTATTGCCAAAACCTATGACCAATGCCAAAGACAAGGGGGCATCACTCGTAAGCATGAGTTACCTTTAACCCTAATCCTGGAGATGGAGTTTTTTGATGTATGGGTATTGATTTCATGGGCCCTATTTGTGAGCTCATATGGATGAAGTATACTCTGGTGGCTGTAGATTATTTCTCAAAGTAGGTGGAGGCCATTGAACTCCCTAATAATGAAGCAAAGAGTGTCATAGTATTCTTGAGAAAGCACATATTTTCAAGATTCGGTACTTCCAAAGACATCATCAGTGACGGTGGGTTTCACTTCTATAATCGTCTCTTCATATCTCTGCTTGAAAAATATGGTGTGAAGCATAAGGTGGTAATACCTTACCATCCTCAGTCAAGCAGACAAGTAGAGGTTTCCAACAGGGAGCTTAAGACTATCCTGGCTAAAACAGTGAACACCATCTGAACGGACTAGTCTATAAAGCTGGATAATGCACTCGGGGCATAAAAGACGACATTTAAAACTCCCATTGTTAGCTCTTCCATCTGGATTGGCAAGTTCTTCCATCTCCTAGTAGAGCTTGAGCACAAAGCATTATGGGCACTCAAGAAATTGAATCTGGATTGGAGTGAAGCTTATAAATTAAGGTTGAATAAGTTAGATGAGTTCTGACACTGCGCCTATGAAACTGCAGCCATATAGAAGGAAAGGTTGACGATGAACCACGACCGGAAGATTGAGAAGAGAGAATTCAATACCGGTGATCTAGTCTTACTTTTTAATTCTAGACTTCATGTGCATCTAGGTAAGTTGAAGTCTAGATGGATGGGGCCATATAGGGTGGTGTAGGCATTCCTATATGGAGCCATTGAACTGAAAAATCAAGATGGCAAGAGGTTCAAAGTGAACAGCCAGAGGGTGAAGTAGTATCTGGGCACCACCGATGAGGTAAAAAAGATTGAGTTTGTGTATCTTGATGAAGACTAAATAGTCAAGATGCCCATATCATGCCGCGGCGTTAGATCAGACACTATATGGGAAGTAACCCATGAGGTAGTTGGTGAAGTCTGATTAGCCTACTGAGGATGATAGGAATGCCTAGAGTGCCATATGTATGTCCCTTCCGTGTTTCTATTTTGATTCTTTGGGGACAAAGCATAATTCTTTTGTGCGGGTGGTCGTGCACCTATTTTTGTTTTACCCAAGGGTTTTTGTTTTCAGGTTTCTTTTCCCTTGGGCATGCTATCTAGTAGAATTGACATGTTTAGGATATATGTTTTGTTTAATTAGAAGTATTCTAGGAGTACTTAGCATCCAATAAAATGCACATACATTTGATTTTTGTAGCTTTTGAAAAATCACCCTTTTTAAATTTTTGTGATTAACTGTGTGTGTTTATTAAAAAGCATGACCAATGTGGATCTTTTTATGGCATTAGGAATATAATCATGTGTAATTGTAGTGTAGCTGTGCATGAACCTTATAGTTAGTAGTATGATATAACCCTGTGCTATGTGAGAGTGAAGTTCATACTTAGTTCAGCACTGTGTATGTGATCTAGAACTGTCCTGGTTAGTCTTAGGTTTGAGAGCAGTTGGTTAGAAATGGATCATAGGCCGTTTTCTTGATTTAGAATACTTTTAGCCTAAATTATCCCACCAAATGAAATAAGTATCCCTTGACCACAGTTTGAGCCTAAATTTGACCATTTTCTTTGATTATCCCATTCACCGTTCCACTTGTTTATGATGAACTTACTTTGGTCCTGATCCCTCTTGGACATTGTAAACCTCAACTCAGGAAAAATTCCTATGTTGAGGATGGCTATTGTAGGGGTGCATACACTGTGTTGGGGAGGTAAAGAAAAAAGTTGATCAGTAGAAAAATGGGTGTGGTAAGAAAAAGAAAAAAAAGAAAAAAAAATATTGAAAGTCAAATAAAAAGAGAAAAAGAGAAAAAGAGTAAAGTAAAAAAGAAACCATACCCATAAGTTGAATGCAGAATAAAAGGGAAAGGGGAAAAGAAGAGAAAAGGTAGAAGTTTGGAGCCAGAATCTATAAAATTCCAAGGAGGGAGACTCACTTTTTTCATATTATCCAAATCCATCTCCAAGCCTACATTACAAGCTGAATATATTCCTACAGTAATCCTAACCCGACTATTTAAAGAACCAAAGTATAGAAAATAAGGGAAGCATATGGTATCATATGTGTAGTGTTTGAACTTCTTTATGAGAGTGAATACTTTGCTATTAACCCAGTTTTTATATGCATATTATTGCGAATGTTTAGGACTTCATTTGTTGTGAGGTTACATTGGTTGTATTATACTCTGCCAGTTGTTTGTATAAATGGAATTATTGTATGCTCAGTTGTCTATTGATAATTTGATGCCATCTCTAGATCCCTTTGTATTATGATTTATTGTTGCATGTGTACACAACATTCTTGGTTTTGAGTGTTCGAAAAAGAGGGTCGACATTTGAAAATGCTCATGTGTGCAAATGGTTAGCACTATTGGCTTTGAGTCTTCTAGTTTATTTTATAGTTAAGCATCATATGTGTAGTAGTATTTTATTTTTATGAGAACATGCAAAAGTTCTAAGTTGAGGGTGTTGAGGTGTCGTGGTTTTACGACACTTTCAACGCTTAGAACATAGAAAAAATGCTAGAACTTGGGTATGTTTATACAGATATGAGGTTCTTTTACTGTATTTGAAGGAAAATCAGTTTTGAGAGTTAGATTGTGGAAACAGAGTGCAAAAAAAGCAGAAAGTGGTATCACATGAGTCACAACACGAATCGTACCATCTGGGTATGACCGGTAGCTAGTGTCTGTAGTAGAGATTCAGAAAATGCACATGTGCAGAACTTAGTGTACGACTAGATACCATGAGTCGTGATAAGATTGTACGATCCTTACTGATGGTTCGTGATGAGAAGCAGAGAACTTGCAACCTGGCATGCTCAAGGTATATGTGGAATGCACGAATCATAACAACCTAGTACGAGCCTTAATAAGTGCTCGTAGGATGATTAAAGAGATGTTGCATTGCTGAAGTTCAAGTCATGATTGGTTTCCACAACTCATGGTGACTATAATAGGTTGTATTAAGCATTCATGCCTGAGAGATCAAGAAGAGGCACAGTGTGGTACGATTACTGACCATGACTCATAGTAGCCTGCTACTACTCATAGGTCATCCCGGCACTGCAGTCCCTATTAATTTAGGAAAGGATTTCATTAATTGTATAAATATTTTCCTTTTAATTTTTATTAGGTATCTGATACTCAAATTATTAGTATTTTTTTGGAGTTTCCCAACATGACAGGGAGAACGGAAAATACAAAAAGCATTGAACTAGTTTTCTTCATTGTATTCGTGACTTTAAAGATTTATTATGCAATTGATTCTTGGAGTTTTATTCCTTCACTATTGTAAGTTTCTAATGATGAATTCCTCTATATATTCTAATTTTAATCTTACAACTTTGAGTAGTTAGACTCTCACAACCAGGGCTGTGAGAACCATGGTGAAATAACAAATTAAGGTTAACACAATGTGATTCTAAACCAATACTGATGTTTGTATTTTTCTTCCCCTCATGATAATTGTTTCTTATTGGCGCAAAACATCTGGACTATCCCGTATTCTCAACATTCTTAAACATAGAGAAGTAAACATTAGGAAAAGGAAAAGACAACAAAGACTTGAAATTATGAACTTTCATTTAATAACTTCAGCTGCGAACGCAGGAAAGTTAGTTTGAAATCATTGATAAAGGTTAGCCGGGAACACTCATGAGACCTAATCTGGTGATTGAGTATAGTCATCTAATAGTGGAAAATCAGCCATTTAGATAAACATATTTTATCGATTCTACAGGCTAATTATTGAAATAGATCACAAGTGCAATAATCCAACATAGTTATGGGTCCACGGGGAACATTTCTCTAGTTAATTGCATATCTTGGTGATGTTGGGCATATTCGTATGCCAATTTGCAATACTTCTATCCATGTTTTACCTTATTTTAAGTTCATTATCCTTATGAAATGCATAAATTCATGATGATGCGAGTTAAATGAGCTAATAAGTGTTTTTAGATGATTTTACAATGTAATCAATGGAAAAGGACTAAAAATGGCACAAGGTGTGAAGAAAGAAGAATTAAAGAAAAGTTGTCCTGGTGAGATAGCTTGTGCAGCGTGCCATAGTCCAAACTTTAGAAGAATTTGGATCACCACCTTAGCGAGAAGAGTGGTGCGGCATGCCAGAGAGGTTCCGGACTTGAAAAAAATTTCTAACATATTGGTTCATTGAATGGTGTGACGCACCAGGTCCTAGAATATGTAGAATTTGACTAACACCTTGGCAAGATGGCTAGTGCAGCGCGCCAGAGACAAAACATTAGAGGAAATTCAAGCCAAGTTTGGTGCATGGGATGGTGTGGCCGCTAGGCGCTTTCTGGGGTGAATTTTCATCTCTAAAAACTGAACTTCTCAAGGGAAAAAAGAGTCATTTGATACCTTCCTTATAAATATAACATCTAGTGTATTTTGTTAGAGTCTTGGATCATTTTGTACGTAGTATTTGGAGGAAGAGACAGAAGTTCATTTTCTTCTAGGTTTTCTTCTTTAATTTATTGTTTTGCTAATTTCAATGATGATTGTTTTAGTTTTCCACTTGAGCATGAGTGGCTAAACTCTTGTTCTAGGGTTTTGGCCGTACCTGGTGGTTGAAGTTTGAATATTCTTTTATGATAGATTTTAATTCTTCATTCAAGATTGTTTATGCTTATTTGTTTTAATTTCTTATTTGTTAGCCTTATCACCTTGCGAATATTATATGTTGTCTCTTTGTTGAACTTGGGAGAGGGAAGTAAGAGGTTAAAAGAAAGTATAGAATAGGTTTCAATAATCTTGTTCAAATTACTTTAAGAGTTGATTTCATCGGGATAGAGATATACCCTTCAAGCCTATTCAGTTGAATACAAGTATCTTCGACCATCCTCTCATGTTTCTCCTGCAACTATAGGGATATATGTGTTAGGATTCATGAGATAGTTATTAGATATTCGGGAGAATAGCAAGAAATGGAATCGTAACATGCAACAAGCAATCTTAGAAGAGTTTAGTCTAGTGTATTCGAGTCCTAAAAACACAACCTGAAAACAAAAGTGCCAAGAACCTAGATTCTCATCATTAGTTGAATTACAAACACTTGTGAAAATGATTTTTGTTCAATAGTTTAATTTACATTTCAAAGTAGTAAAATAATCTCCAAATCCATTTCCGCATTTTACCTGTGTTTATTAGAATAGTGAAATAAAATGTTAAGCTTAAGCAATTAATCTAAAATGTCTTTGAGGGATCGATATCGGGACTTCACCGTCCTATATTACTTGACGACCAAGTGAGCTTGCGCGTGTGTGGCGACATCAAGTTTTTGGTGTCATTGCCTGGGACTTGAAGATTGATTAATTGTTTGTAGGTTAGGATTTTTATTCTGCTATAGTTTATTTGTGGTTGTTGAGATTGTCAGGTGGTGTTTGCTTAATGTATCCCAGCTACTAGAAGTCAGGGACCACCCTTGGCTCAATTTGATCTAGAAATTTAGAGAATGTTTCACAGGTTAGCTATGGCATAAAACCATTAGCAAGCATACGACAACAACCAAGATATGATTCCAGTGCTTAATTTTGCTCGACCAAACTTGGAGAACACTTCTAAAGTGATCATCAAGCCGACCATCACTAGAAATTTCGAGTTGAAGGACGGAACTGTGTGGTTGGTTCAAAATACTTGTCAATATGAAGGCAAGCCACACGAGGATCCCCACAAGACATTTGATGAGGTTTGTGAAGCTCAGTGAGAAATTTCACTATCAAAATGTGTCAGATTAATATGTGAAACTCACTTTGTTTCAGTTCTCGTTAATTGATGGAGCTAAGGAGTGCTTCATAATGAGCTAGAGGGATCCATTACTACTTGGGAGGTTCTTTCCAACAAGTTTATAAATAGGTTTTTCTCATCGAGGAAAATGAAAGATTGAGAGGAAAGATCTCAACATTTGTGTAGAGAGATAGTAAGACCCTAGCTCTGCCTTAGGAAAGATAGAAGGGATACTTAAGAGATTTCTCGCACCATATGCAGCAGATGGAGATTATTGACCATTACTTTATAGAGGGGTTGAAGCCAAAGTCTAAGATTTTGTTGGATGCTACAACACAGGGGAAAATTCTGTCGAAAAGCTATGAAGAGATAAAGTCTCTATTGAATCTCATGTCAACTAGGAGCCAAGACTATCAGGATTCGAGCAAAAGCTTTATAACATCAAAGGTCCAATGGAAGCTTGAGGTTGATGATGTAGCAACAATCAAGGCAGATATTTGTCAGTTGGTGAATGTGATCAGCAAGCTAGTGACCACACCAGCTGCAAGCCAAGTTCATCAGGTTCAACAAGTTCAAACTCCATTTCCATCATGTGAGGCATGTGGAAAGGTCATGCATACTCAGGTTGTCCACTAAACCCAGAGTCAATTTATTTTGTGGGTCAACAATGTCGTGGTAGAGATTTTATAGGAAATGATTACAATCAGGAGTACAGGAATGCAGCAAATCCCTCATAGGGAGGAAATCAAAACTTTTAGGTACCCCCGAACAACTTTTAGACACCTCAAGGCCAGCAGCATGGGTGGTTCTTTAGAGGAGACTATGAAGCAGTAGATTATTTAGAAGACTCAGGTGGTTAATGAGATGCAGAAGTCCATCCACGTGTTGGAAAGGCAAATGGGGCAATTGGCCCTTCAACAGACTAACAAACCGTAAGAGGCACTTCCAAGCAATACTGAGAAGAACCGTAAGGAGAATCTCAGCGCAGGCTCATTGCGTAGTGGAAAGGAGATGGGTGAAGTGATACCCAGAGATAAAAAAATAGAGGCAGAGCAGGTTGTGAAGTATAAGTGTGAGGTTGGTGAATCAAGTAACTCACATCAAAAAGTGGTTAGACTACCTCCTCCATTCCCATAGAGATTCAAAAAGCGGAAGGAGGTCGCAGCCTGTAAGATGTTTCTTAATTTGTTGAAGTAGATACATATGAATCTATCATTGGTAGAGCTATTTCAAGAGGTTTCGAAATACACTAGGTATCTGAATGATATCGTGGCGAATAAGAGAAGTCTCACTGAGTTTGAGACTGTAGCTCTTATGGAGGAGTGCATATCCTAGGTGCAGAACAAGATTCCAAAGAAGCTGAAAGATCCTGGGAGCTTCACTATTCCAGTGGTCATTAGAAGTAGAGAAGTTGGTTCAACACTATGTGATCTAGGTGCAAGCATTAATCTAGTGCCTGCATAGCTATTTATAATTTTGGGATTAGATGAACCATGCCCCACCATAGTGATATTGCAGTTAGCCAACATGTCTCTTGCTTATTCTGATGGTATTATTGAAGATGTGTTGATCAAAGTGGACAATTCATCTTGCCAGTGGTCTTCATAATCTTTGACTACGAAGCTGATGCACTAGTTTTTCTCATTTTGGGAAGAGGATTCTTATCCACTGGAGATGCAGTTATAAAGGTGAAGTCGGGCAAGATGCCGATGATTGTGAATGGCTAAGAGGCAGCCTTTGATGTGTTCAGGCATCTAGGTTGCCACCTCACTATGAGGACTTTAAAATGAGCACAAGTTTGCAACCTGGAGGATCTAAGCATGCAATTGAACAATAGGTGTTTCAAGTTAATTCAACAATTAGTCAGGGTTCGAATCATCTCACTCGAGTGAAGGAGTGAGAAGTCTTGCCTCATGCCGTGATGTTAAATCAAGAAATGCATGGGAGACAACCCGTGAATGTCATTTCACGACTATAACTAATGCGCTTGATGGGAGGCAACTCATATTTCTAACATTTTTTTATTTTGTAGAGAGGAATAGGGATTTTTAGGTAGAGGAGCGGGGAAAAGGAGCTGGAAAAATTCTTTGTCTGGGGAGAGATACTTGGCGTGGGGCGTCAGGTGTTGAACTTTAGAAGAAAAAAATTTAGGTTGGTGCTATAGGTGGCGCGCCTCGACACACCCAACTCACTAAGAAATTTTTTTAAAATGTGTGGCGAGATGGGTGGCGTGTCGTGCCAGGTGCTTGCTAGGCGAAAATTTTTTGGTCCATGGGTCCAATATTACCCAAGGACCCTAAAATTAATAAAACACCCATGAACCATACCTTATTTTAAATCCCCATTCATCCTCTCTCTCTCTGTCTAAAATGTCTAAAGGAAAAAGAGACAAAACTTTTCTCTCTCTTCTCTCTCTTGGTCGTAACTTTCCCTTCCCCTCTCCCCCATTGTTGTCTTCTCCAAAAAGCTTGGTGAAGCTAGCTTCCTTAACGCAAGTAAGTAATTTTGTTATCTCCTTTGGCATTTAAGGTTATAAGCGTGATCCCATTACCCTTTTTCCCCAAGTTAAAAAAAATACAAAATCACCATTATTGGGCTTGTGTTTTGTACAATGACACCTGTTAAACGCAGGAGCAAATGCACGACATACTGGAAGGAAGTTGATGTGAAACAACAGGCTGCAGGTTGGCACCCTTGAAAGGCAGGTGCAAATTGCCTTGCAAGTGACCACAATGCTGACAAGGGAAAAATTGTCCAACCGAGACACAAGTATACCTTAGAAGCTTCCAAGGTAAAAAGTGAAAAGTTGTTCCAAAGGGAATGCGTAGAATTTGCCCAAATTGTACACATCCATGTCACAACATATCACATCTTAGCATTGAATTGTAGAGAGAATTAGTGAAAGAAAGAGTAGAGTACATTGTTGTTCTTCTTCTTCTTCACTATTTTGAGCTAAGTAAACCATTGTTGCAGATTCAAAAGCTTTAAGTTAATATTCATGATGATTACTATTAATGATTTATCTATGAGTGTCATTGATCTATTTTCATTTATGAGTAGCTAATTTTCTAGCTAGAGGTGTGTGCTTTATGAGTGTTTAATTTAATTTGGTATTGATAAATTATTCTTAACTTTAATCTAAATGCATGGATCTATTGTTTCCTCTAAATTTCAATTGCAATTTAATGGTTGCAAACACTACTTTAGTTTAGTTATCTTGCTTGAGCTTGAGAAAGAAGAGTGAGATATGGGTGAGGAAACAATAATGGGGATTTGTAGTATTGATGTGTGGGTTGAGATAGAGATAGCCAAAAATCACATGCTTACTCCATTAAAGGATTAAGGCTAGAGATAACTTGACCTTTCCTCAAGCTTGGTGTGGCTGATTTTGATTGGGACCTTGGGGTTTGAGAAAACTCAAGGCAAAAACATCCTTGTGGTTGAAAAATAAAAGGATATTCTTTGATCCATGCTAGAAATTGAAGTTAAGGCAATTGAATCAATCCTAGTTTTATTAAAACTTCATCTATTGCACATCCATAGTCCTTTTCTCTTGCTTGCAACAACCCTTTGTTCAATTTAGCTTTATAAATTTATATTCAATATTGTTTTCCCCCAAATCCTTATTTTATTTATGTTGACAATAATGCATTCGAATTTGAGTTAGTTCACAACTTTTTATTTATCAATCTTGATTTCTTGTGGAATTTGACCCCAACACTCATCGAGTATTTTATTTTTAACAACAACCTCTGCCACCTCCCTTAATCGAGAAGATATATTAAGCATTATCAAAAAAATGTCGTCATTGCCGAAGTATTGAGTGTGATTTCCATTAGTTGTTTAGTAGTTCAACTTTATTTTTTTATGCATCTTATGTTGTTTTAAGTTGTGGTTGTGTTTTTTCTATTTATTTATGTGTGTGAAAATGAGCCATGCTAGTAGTGAAAGTACAGTGGATGGTTTAATGGAGGGAGAGGATGACCCTGTGATTAATGATGTAGCTGATGTAATTCACCTATCAACCACGGTAGGGAATGCGGTCTTTCACGTCAGAAACACCATGTTGCACTTGTTGCAAATGAAGGGGATGTGTAGGGGCAATCTAGTGAGGATGATAATCGGCACCTCCGGAACTTTATTGAAATATTCCAACCGTTCAACATTATCAACATCAGTCGGGAATCCATCTATTTGAGATTATTTCCTTTCTCTTTAATGGGAGAGGCCATAGCTTGGTTGGAGGAGTTGCCTCCCAGGTCCATTACATAGTGGAATGAGCTAACTGAAGCATTCATTGATAGATTCTTTCCACCTTCCCGGATGCTCCTATTAAGGGATGAGATTACAAATTTTAGGCAACTTTTAGGAGAGCCAGTTCATGAAGTGTGGCTTCGATTCAAGAAGAATTTCGCCATTTGCCCCAACTATGTTCTTCCCGATGGGTTGTTGCTCTAAAGTTTCTGTAGGTCTCTTTACTTTATCAACAAATCAATGGCCAACAATCTTGCAGGGGGTTCAATCATGGAACAAACATTTGGCATGGATAAAACACTTCTTGATAGGATGAACAAAACGAATAGAGCTTGGCTCATAACGAACAACGAGGTATTCGCAAGTGGTGCATCTTCTAGCCATATAGTAGCCAAGTTGAGGAGGCGCGATGAAGAGAGAGATTAAACTTTAACTAATATCATAACCCAGGTGGAGTTGATGGCTAAACACATGTTGGGGTCTGGAACCAAATGAGTCAACGCTGTTGGGACCCAAGGACATAACCCATATGAGGAAGATGTCTCACAACCTAGATATGACGAGGAGTGATAGTTCATCACAAGCTAGATGATGGGTTCTCATCAAGGATATCAAGGTGCCAATCAAGTCCCTTGGCATCCTCGTAACGGGAATCAAGGTTGGAGAGATCGAGACAATCAAGGATGGTATGATAGAGATAACAGATTGAGGAATCGAGCGCCCGAACGAGATAGGGATTTATACCATAGAAGTGAAAACCCATATATTCCCTCTCCTAAAGCTGATGTGGCCCCGATACAGCCCAATGTAAGTGATGCGGGTAGTTCCAAGATTGTAGAGATGCTTTCGAGAGTATTAAAGAAAGTGGAGTCCACCGATAGTGGTGTTAAAGAATTGAAAGGGGAAGTGCCTAACTTTTCCCAAATTATGGGCTCCCATTCAACCTAAATCAAGCATTTGAAAGCCCAAATGAATCACCTTTCCACCCAAATAAACTCGAGAATGAAAGGAACCCTTCCTAGTGACACGATGCCAAACCAAAGAAAGATAATCATTGCATGGCTATTGTCACAAGAAGTGGGAAGGTTGTTACTAATATGAGTGATAAGACAAAAATGGTGGTTGATTCCAAAAAAAATGAATATGCAGTGAATGAGGAGGTTCCAAGAGCACCTATTTGTGTTGATAATGAAGTGATGTTAGAGGAAGAAGGAGTTGATGCTGCTCCCCAAACTGAGAATGCTGATGAAGAGGGCTAGGAGGCCCCCAATGCTAAAGGCCAAGTTCCTCAAGTACCACCTCCTTAACCTCAATGGTTAGCAAAGAATAAAGAGCACAATCAATTTAGAAAGTTCATTAACATGTTCAGCAAGTTGTCCACCACCATCCCGCTAGTTGATTGTTCGGCTGTCTGGATGACTACACGCAAGTGCACGTGGTCGAAAAAGTAATAAGTGGCTCAAGTAAGCCAAGTATCGATCCCACAGGGACTGGACTACGGGGCAAATCTACTCAAGTGTCAATTAACTGTAACTCTACAAATGC
>JACEIK010006010.1:68898-82274 GCA_018107945.1 Datura stramonium
CTCTCTTTATATAGATAGATTGATGTGTCAATATAGCACCTGGGTTGGGGTTTCCCTCAGTTAGAAGCCTTCCATGACCACTCCAGGGTTAATAGCTGTGTCGCCGCCCGCTAGGGGCGAGGATATGTCGCTCTACGGAGCAGCATGCCGTCCGTAAGGGACAAAGATGGGGATCCAAATCCTCATATGCCGTGGTTGGCCTTATACACACCCCTGTCGAGCGCTTACGCCCGGGGTGTAGATATCAGGAGTCCTCCGAACTCAGACACAACTACAGTTCAGGGGCCAACCGGGCCAAGTTGTAGACCTAGGGGACAGGTAGGTTGGCTATAATACCAGTAGAGTTGTAGACACCTGAGTAGGGGTATATAGATTGAGATGTGCTCGCCAGAACTTATGGGGGCCTGAACGAGTTATTCTGTGCTGATTATACCTCCCGACTTATGGGAGCCAGGTGGGGTTCTTGTATGAATTCTTGTCTGCTAGTTGTAGTGTATAAATGTGTAAGTATGTTGTCTTAGCTTATGTACATGTAGTGTCAGTTAGATGCAGATTACGAATCAGTAGGCGTACAGGTTAATCTTTCGGCTCTTCTTTCTTTTTACTTCTAGTCCTATTCAACTTATAAATTGCCTTACATATTGGTGCATGTTGTACAGACACCCTTCCCAGGGCGCTACATTACTTGCCTGCAGGTAAAGATAGACGAGGAGAAGGTCCCTCGTAGTTCCAATCAACCGTACAGAATCGTCAGCTCCTTTCTTCCAGGGCTGGTGTGATAGAGGTTTATTCCTTTTGTATGTATAGTATGGGTAGGTCGGGGCCCTGTCCCGACCATCTTATTACTCCTAGAGGCTTGCAGATTGTGTTACCTCCCTGTGGTTAGATGATATCGGCCATGTGGGACCCATATGTGTTTTAGACTACGTGTGTTGGCCGTGTGGAGCCCTGTTTAGCTGTTGATTGGCGGCCTTGTCGGCCCACATAGAACTCCCTATGATTGTTTGTCTCTGGTTAGCTGTTTACTTTCACAGGGCCTATAGGCCTTGTTGGCCGGAGGTTGTATTTACAGCCGCTATATAGTCCGTTGTTTTCTTGATTCTAGAGCTAGAGTCAGCCCTACACTAGAGGTGCTTAGGATCAGTCAGCTAAGCAGTTCAGGTCCTAGTAGGGCACCAGGTGTCAGTCATGCCTCCCAAGGTGGGGCGTGACAGAATTGCTCCAAACATGTGTCAATACGATCACAAGCTTAAAGTAAGCATTTCTTCCGTCTGGATTCTCGAGAAATTACGAGTGTTCGACTGTGTTCCATCAAGTTGAAATATAAATTAATATTTATTTATTAAGTTATTGTTTTTATCAAATTTAGTATCGAAATTAGCCTCATTCTTCCAATAATACGATTGCAGTTGAGAAGAGCAGTTGAATACGAGCTGAAACTCGCCAGTTAATCAGTAATCGGTCAACAAGGTATGTTAAAGCAGTTTTCTTCAGCAAGTTAGTTTATTTAGCATGATAACTCAGTTTGAATCCCCGTAAAAGTACCAAAAGCGTGTCTATTATGATTAGTCATTGTTGTTAGCTGAGCTAGTATTTCATGTTAGTTTGGGATGGATAATGCCTGTATAGCCTTCATGACCGACCCCAGGGTTATTAGCTATGTCGACTCCCGCCAGGGGCGAGATGACGTCGCTCTACGGAGCATTATGCCATCCGTCAGGGACGAAGATGGGGAACCAGGTCCTCAAATGTCGTGGTTGGCTCTATACACCCTCGTCGAGCCTGGTGCTCGGGCTGCAGATATCAGGAGTCCACTAAACTAAGATACAGCTATAGTCAGGGGTCGAGCAGGCTTAGTTGCAGACCCAGGGGAACGGTAGGATAACTACAGCTACAGTCAGGGGTCGATCGGGCTCAGTTGCAGACCCAGAGGACCGGTAGGATAGCTATTTCTATTAGTTGACCCAGTGCGACCTTGATAGGGGTATATAGACTGAAGTGTACTCACCAGGGCTTATAGGGGCACCAGGTGGGTTATTTTGTGTTGATTGTACCTCCCGGATTATGGGGGCCAGGTAAGGTTTTTGTTTGCTTTAGTTATTAATGAATTAGATCATAATAAGTTCTATTACTCAGTTATGATCTCCACCCCCTTCATCTCAGTTTTTTTCAGTTCTATCTCTTTATTTTGGTCATTTACAGTTATCGCCTTACCTATTCAATACATATTGTACTGATGCCCTTTCGGGGTGCTGCATTACTTGCCTGCATGTGCGGATAGATGAGAAGCAGGTCCCTCATAGTTTCCAGCCAGCATCACTAGAGCAGTTAGCTACTTTCTTCTAGAGCTTGTAGATAGAATTTTTACTTCTTTTTGAATTTACAGTTCATTGGTAGGTCGGGGCCCTGTCCCGATCATCATATTACTCCTAGAGGCTTGCAGATTATTTCCATTTCCATGTGGTTACCTGTTGTTGACTATGTGGGGCCTATATGAGTTTTAGTCTACATGTTGTCCATGTGGGGCCTTATTTAGCTGACAGATTAGCGGCTTTTTCGGCCATAGTTTAGCTGAGCACTAGATTTACTTTACAATCACAACTAGATATCTTGGTGGTCTTGGCAGTCCGCATAGGATTCCCTGTAATTATCTGTCTTTGGTTAGCTATTTTTCTTTACAGGTTGCTATAAGGTCTTGTTGGCTGGAGGCTGTATTTACAGCCGAGATATAGCCTGTTGTGTTCTTGATTTGGAAAGTAAGCCTGCACCAGGAGTGCACACGCCTAGTTAAGTCAAATCAGGTCCTAGTAGGGCACCAGGTTCCAGTCATTCCTCCCAAGGTGGGGTGTGACAAACTTGGTATGAGAGTAGGTCGTATCCCAGGGAGTCTGCAAGCCGTGCTATGTAGAGTCTTAACTATAGATGTGTTGTGCACTATATTTTATAGGCAGGAGGCTGCGAGGCATGATAGGTTGGTTACTCTTTCTTCTTATCTAGTCATGCTATAGAGATGTACAGTATAGGGTTGAGTTCATAAGCTCACCATATTCTTTTATTTATAGAGAAATGGCAGACGCGCGACACACCACGACTGTTAGGAGATTGGATGTTGCAACAGGGGAAGGCATTAGCAGGGTGCCTCGGTCGGAGTCAGACCGATCTGAGGGTGAATAGGGAGACTTCATTTCGGTCTCCCCAGCACTCTCCACCACGCCGGGAGCAGCAGATGTGATGGCATCACCTCCAGTAGTCTCTATACTATTACCATCGAATTAGGAGGTTAGGAGTGTTGTTGTTATGCTAGCTCAGATAATGGCTGCATAGGGTCATCCAGTGGCACCCACAGTCACAGAGTCCTCAGGAGGGCCTAGTAGTTCGAGGGTCTGAGAGTTTCTCGCATTGAGTCCCCCCTAGTTCATAAGGAAGGATAGGGCGGAGGACCCTCAGGATTTCTTGGATCATATGCAATAGATTTTCTGGGTGATTCATGCTACACCTACAGAGTCGGTTAAGCTAGCGGTATTTCGGCTACAGGACATTGCAGTATTGTGGTGTGAGAGTTCGGAGAGGCCCCGAGGGAGAGATGTTTCCCCTCTGATTTGGCCCAGCTTCTCAGAGGCTTTTCTAGATCACTACCTACCATGGGAAATTTCACAGGCCTGGGTTGACCAGTTTCTACATCTAGAGTAGGGGCCGATGAGTGTTCGGGAGTACGCTATGAGGTTTGAATCCTTGGCCCGATATGCACCAGCTTGTAGATACCATGCCAACTAGGTTGCATCGGTTTATTATGGGGCTAAATACAGAATATGTGGAGACTTGTATTACGGCCACTCTGCTAGAGGACATGGATATTTCCCACGTTTAGGCTTTTGCTCAGAATATTGAAGGGATGAAGCAGCGGCAACAGGAGATAATAATGGAAAATCAGGAGCAACGCCGCCGAGCCATACCTAGTGACATGTAGGCGGAGTCCCATGGTGGACCCAAGCCACGGCTCTCAGACAGACCGCAGATCCCCACCCCCACAACAGCAACAAGGGAGTGGATCTAGTCATCGGGGACAGTCAGGACCCAGTGGGAGTTCACGATCAACAGGTTCACAGCAGTAGAGGGGAGCGGAGTTTGCAGTCGACGACACTCCGGGGCTTGCAGGTATGGTTCTACAATATGTTATACCTGTGGACAGGAGTGTCATCAGATGAGGGATTGTCCAGCAAGTTGTCAGAGTGATGGGGACCGACAGGATAGATCTTTAGTAGGGTCACGTGCCCCAATATCTCTAGCAAGGCTTAGGCCCTCAGCTCCAGCCGGCAGAGGCCGTGGAAGATCAGGGGCATCTAGCTTAGGTACCGGTCCAGATCGCACTTATTCCTTACCGGGATGACAGGAGTCAGAGTCGTCGCCGGATGTGGTGACAGGTATGCTGGACATCTTCTCTCATTCTGTTTATGTACTGATAGATCCAGGATCCACCTTGTCTTATGTTACCCCATTACTGGCTCGAAAGTTCGATATTATGCCAGAATCACTTCAGCGACCTTTTTCAGTGACTACACTTATTGGTGATTCCATCATAGCTAAGAGGGTCTACCGAGGGTGCATAGTAGAAGTTGCTGGTCGTCAGACTTTAGCAGATTTGATAGAACTAGAAAAGATTGATTTTGATGCAATTATGGGTATGGATTGGCTGGCGCAATTCTATGCCAATGTTGAATGCTGGACCAAAACTGTCCAATTCCACTTTGCAGGGGAGGTTATACAAGAGTGGAAAGGTAGCGCAGCTACGCAAAAAGGTTGTTTTATTTCCTATCTTTGGGCGAGAAAATTGATAGTGAAAGGATTTATTTATCATATTGCCAGGGTTCAGGATGCCCAAGCAGAATCTCCGACTCTTTAGTCCATTCCAGTAGTTAATGAATTTCCAGATGTATTTCTGATGAACTTCCTATTATTCCCCAGGACGGGAGATCAATTTTGCAATTGATCTATTACCGGTACTCAGCCCATATCTATTCCTCCATATCGAATGGCTCCTGCTGTGCTTAGAGAGTTGAAGGAACAGTTGAAAGATTTGTTAGATAAGGGCTTCATCAGCCCGAGTACCTCACTGTGGGGAGCACCAGTTCTGTTTGTGAGAAAGAAGGATGGCTCCCTCCGCATGTGTATAGATTATCGGAAGTTGAATAAAGTCACTATCAAGAACAAGTACCCACTTCTCAAAATAGAAGACTTGTTTTACCAGTTTCAAGGGGAAAAATATTTCTCAAAAATTAACTTAAGGTCAGGGTACCATCAGGTTCGGGTTCGTGAGAGGGATTTTCCAAAAACCGCTTTCATAGCCAGGTATGGCCATTTTGAATTCCTAGACATGTCCTTCAGGCTGACGAATGCTCCAGCTGTGTTCATGGACTTGATGAACAGCATCTTCAGGCCGTATCTGGACCTATTTGTGATAGTATTTATTGATGATCTTCTGGTATATTCCCGCTCAAAGGAAGATCACCGAGATCACCTATGAATAGTGCTCCAAACTCATAGGATTCTCCAGTTGTATGCAAACTTTTCTAAATATTAATTTTCGCTGAATTCAGTGGCCTTTGTGGGCTACATTATGTAAGATGCTGGTATATAGGTAGATTCACAGAAAATTGAAGCAGTAAAAAACATGGCCTAGGCCTACCACTCTGACCGAGGTACGCATTATCCTTGGGTTAGCTGGGTATTACAGAAGGTTCGTGGAAGGATTCTCCACCTTAGAAGCGCCTTTGACCAAGTTAACTCAGAAAGCAACTAAATTTCACTGGACTGAAGCATGTGAACAGAGCTTGCAGGAGTTGAAAAATAGACTGATCTCAACACCAGTATTAGCTTTGCTAGAGGGATCAGAGGGTTATGCAGTGTAATGCGATGATTCAGGCGTGGGGTTAGGATGTGTTCTGATGCAACATGGTAAAGTAATTGCTTACGCTTCCAGACAGTTGATGAAACATAAGAAGAACTACCCCACCTATGATCTGGAGTTGGCCGCAGTGATTCATGCCTTGAAATTATGGAAGCACTATCGTATGGCGTTCATGTAGATATCACAAGAGTCTCTAGTACATTTTCACACAGAAAGAGTTGAATTTATGGTAGCGTTGCTGGTTAGAGCTGTTGAAAAACTATGATGTAAATATTTTGTACCATCCAGGGAAAGCCAATGTTGTAGCCGATGCCCTCAGTCGTAAATCTATGGGAAGTTTAGTACACCTGAGATTGCGAAAATGGTAACTGGACTGAGAATTGCATCAGTTAGCCAGTTTAGTCGTCCGTATAATCGATTCAGGAGACAGTGGAACAGTAATTCAGAATACGAAAGTATCATCATTAGTTGTGGAAGTGAAAGAACAACAGTACAAAGACCCTAACCTAGTTCTGCTCAGAGATAAGGTTCATAAAGGGGAAGTAACATATTTCCAAGTAACCGAAGACGGTGCTTTGAGATATAGGGATCGCCTCTTTGATCCAGATGCGGCAGGACTTCGCCAGCAAATTATGGGTGAGGTGCATTATTCCCGTTACTCTCTTCATCCGGGTTCAACAAAGATGTATCATGATATAAAAGAGAATTACTGGTGGCTGGGAATGAAATAGGAGATAGAAAAATTTGTAGCTCGATGTCCTAATTGCCAGCAGGTGAAAGTAGAACATCAGATACTCGGTGGACTGGCACAGGAAATAGCGGTACCCATGTGGAATTGGGAGGTAGTAAACATGGATTTTGTGATAGGGTTACCCCGTACCAGACACAAATTTGATTCTATTTGGGTGATTGTTGAAAGGTTGATGAAACCAGCTCACTTTCTTCCAGTCAGGACCACTTTCTCAGGTGAGGATTTTGCCGAGCTTTATATCAGGGAGGTAGTCAGATTACATGGTGTCCCAGTATCTATCATTTCTGTCAGAGAAGCACAATTCACAGGTAGGTTCTGGAAGTCTTTCCAGAGAGTTTTGGGAAACTAGGTTAATTTATGTACGGTATTCCACCCTCAGACAGATGGGCAAGCAGAACGTACAATTCAAATGCTCGAGGATATGTTACTACCGTGTGTGCTGGATTTTGGAGGTAGCTGGGATGAACACTTACCGCTTGTTGAATTTTCTTACAATAACAGTTATCACTTGGCAATCCAGATGGCACCTTATGAGGCCTTATATGGGCAGAAATACAGGTCCCTAGTAGGTTGGTTCGAGGTTGGAGAAACAGGGTTAATTCGACCAGATAGAATTCATAAATCAGAAGAGAAAGTAAAGCTTATCAGAGAACGTCTGCTAATAACTCAGAGCCGCTAGAAATCTTATGCTGATGTACAGTGTAGAAACTTTGAGTTCAATGTAAACGACTGGGTGTTTCTTAAAGTCTCGCCAATGAAGGGCGTAATAAGGTTTGGTAAAAAGGGTAAGCTCATCCCAAGGTTTATTGGGTCGTATCAAATACTGCGGAGAATAGGCTAGGTGGCATATGAGCTAGATTTGTCTTCAGAATTATAATCCGTTCATCCAGTTTTTCATGCATCGATGTTACGGAAGTGTATAGGGGATCCTTCCCAAGTCGTGCCAGTTGAGGATGTCCAAGTTACTAAGGAATTAGCCTATAAAGAGATTCCAGTAGCTATATTAGATCGACAGGTTTGCAGGTTAAGGACTAAAGATCTTGCCTCTGTTAAAGTATTGTGGAGAAATAAAAATAAAGAAGAGATGACTTTGGAAGCCGAGTATGACATGAAATCCAGATATAATCATTTGTTCCAGGCCTAGTCCAGACTATGCAGTTAAAATAAGTTATTAATTCAATCACTGTTCCATGATTTGTGTTATATATTGCTTAGCATGATACAATGTTGTTGAGAAGCAGTTGCTATAGTGTTATGTGAAGTGCCTGTATTGGACCTTTCTACGTTTCAGGATTTTCAAATAGTCCATATTACAAGGGAAACTCTGCCGAAACTTTTCCAGAATAAGTAGTTGCAAGAGTTGAGGTATCCATAAGCTGAAGTAAAACATTCGAGGACGAATGTTTCGAAGGGGGGGAGGATGTTACACCCCATAAGTTTTTGATGTTTAGAAGGCCTACTCATATGTTGTTTAAGAGTTTTAGAGTGCTATACATGCGAGGAAGGGGCGCGGGGAAGGGTTGAACGAGCACTGAGTTGGGACCACGAGGGAGAAGGTCAGGACAGCTGCCCAAAGGCACAACGTGGCACGGACCATGCCCTCTGCGATGGGCTCCATGACACGGCCCCAAATAGGTGCGATAGGGTCTGTGCCACGGACCCCTATCCACCGAATCAAGTATATATAAGCCCCTCCCTTTGATTTTAAGTTATATTTCCAAATACCTACGGCCAAACTTGAGAAACCACGAAGAAAACAAGTAAAATTCATCCGTTTACACTGCAAAATGCCGCTAGAATTCAAAGTAACTTCGGGCATCGAAGTATAAGGCTGCAGGGAGCATTACTATGGATTTAGTTTCGCGAAATTCGCCTGGCGAATTGTAACCCCGCTGAGCTAATGTTTTTGGAATTGCTCCAAACTAGTGTCAATATAATAACAGGCTTAAAGTAAGCATTTGTTCCTTCTAGATTCTCATGAAATTATGAGTGTTCGACCGTGTTTCGTCAAATTGAAATATAGATTAATGTTTCCATATAAATTTATTGTTTTTATCAAATTTAGTACCGAAATTAGTCTCATTCTTCCAATAATATGATTGCAGTTGAGAAGAGCAGTTGAATACGAGCTGAAACTCGCCAGTTAATCAGTAATCGGCGAATGAGGTATGTTAAGGAAGTTTCCTTTCGCAAGTTAGTTTGTTTAGCATGATAACTCAATTTGAATCCCAGTAAAATTACTAGAAGCATGTCTATTATGATTAGTCGTTGTTTTTAGCTAAGCCAAGTATTTCATGTTAGTTTGGGATATATTATGCCTGTATAGCCTTCATGACCGAGCCCAGGGTTATGAGCTATGTCGACACCCGCCAGGGGCGAGATGATGTCACTCTACGGAGTGGTATGCCATCCGCCAGGGACGAAGATGGGGCCCCAGGTCTTCATATGTTATGGTTGGCTCTATATACCCCCGTTAATTCTGGTGCCCGGGGTGCAGATATCAGGAGTCCACTGGACTCAGACACAACTACAGTCAGGGGCCGAGCGGGCTCAGTTGCAGACCCAAGGGACCGTTAGGAAAGCTATAGCTATTGGATGACCTAGTGCGACCTTGATAAGGGTGTATAGACTGAAGTGTACTCACCAGGTATTATGGGGGCCCCAGGTGAGTTATTTTGTGCTGATTGTACCTCCCGGCTTACGGGGTCCAGGTAAGGTTTTTGTTTGCTTTAGTTATTAATGAATTAGATAAGAAGAAGTTCTATTACTTAGGTATGATCTCCACCCCCTTCATCTCAGTTATTTTCAGTTCTATCTCTTTAGTTTGGTCATTTACAGTTATCGCCTTACCTATTCAGTACATATTCTACTGACGCCCTTTCTGGGGCACTGCATTACTTGCCTGCAGGTGCTAATAGACGAGAAGAAGGTCCCTCGTAGCTTCCAGCCAGCATCACCAAAGCAGTTAGCTCCTTTCTTCTGGAGCTTGTAGATTGAAGGTTTACTTATTTTTGATTGTATAGTTCATGGGTAGGTAGGGTCCCTGTCCCGATCATCATATTACTCCTAGAGGCTTGCAAATTATTTACATTTCAATGTGGTTAGCTGTTGTTAGCCGTGTGGGGCCTATTATTTTTTTATTCTATGTGTTGGCCATGTGGGGCCTTATTTAGCTAACAGATTAGCGGCCTTGTCGGCCATAGTTTAGCTTAGCACTTGATTTACTTTACAGTCATAACTAGATATCATGGTGGTCTTGTCGGCCCGCATAGGATTTCCTTTTATTTCCTGTCTCTAGTTAGCTTTTTTTCTTTACAGGTGGCAATAAGGCCTTGTCGGCCGGAGGTTGTATTTATAGTTGAGATATAGCTCGTTGTTTTCTTGATTTTGAAAGTAAGCCTGCACCAAGAGTGCACATGCCTAGTTATGTCAGATCAAATCCTAGTAGGGCCCCAGGTGCCAATCATGCCTCCCAAGGTGGGGCATGAAAAACTTGATATCAGAGTTGGTCGTATCCCAGGGAGTCTACAAGTTGTGCAAAGTAGAGTCTTGTCTATGGATGTGTTGTGCAACACATTCTATAGGCAGGAGGCTGCGAGGCATAATAGGATGGTTACTCTTTCTTCTTATCCATTCGTGCTATAGAGAGCTGTACAGTATAGGGTTGAGTCCCTAATCTCACTATATTATTTTATCTACAGAGAAATGGAAGGCCCGCGACACACCACAATTGGTAGGAGATTGGATGTTGCAGCAGGAGAAGACACTAGCAGGGTGCCTCAATCAAAGTCAGCCTGATCTGAGGGCAATAGGGAGACTTCATTTCGGTCTCCCCAGCACTCCCCACACTGCCGGGAGCCGCTCGTAGCGGCAAATGTGATGGCATCACCTCAAGCAGTCTCTATACCGGTACCATTGGATTAGGAGGTTAGGAGTGCTGTTGTTATGCTAGCTCAGATGATGGTTGCACAACATCATCCTGTGGCACCCACAATCGCAGAGTCCTCCTAGTAGTTTGAGGGTCCGAGAGTTTCTCGCATTGAGTCCTCCGCAGTTCATAGGGACGGATCGGGGGGAGGACCCTCAGGATTTCTTGGATCAGATGCAGCGGATTTTCAGGGTGATGCATGCTACACCTGCAGAGTCGGTTGAGTTAGCGGTATTCCGGCTACGGGAAATTGCAGTTCTATGGTATGAGAGTTGGGAGAGGTTCCGAGGGAGAGATGTTTCCCCTCCGACTTGGCCCAACTTCTCAGAGGCTTTTCTGGATCACTACCTACCACGAGAAATTCAACAGGCCTAGGTTGACCAGTTTCTACATCTAGAGCAGGGGACAATGAGTTTTCGAAAGTACGCTATGTGGTTTGACTCCTTGGTCCGATATGCACCAGCTTTTGTAGATACCATAACGGCTAGGGTGCATCAGTTTATTATGGGGCTAAATCCAGAATATGTGGAGACCTGCATTACGACCACTCTATGAGAGGAAATGGATATTGCCCACTTTCAAGCTTTTGCTAAGCATATTGAAGGGATCAGGCAGCCGCAACGGGAGATAAGAAGGGAAAATCAGGAGCAACGCCGTCGATCCAGACCTAGTGACATGCAGGCGGAGTCCCAGGATAGACCCAGGCCATAACTCTCAGACAGACCGCCCAAACCCCTACCCTCACAATAGCATTAGGGGAGTGGATCTGGTCGTCCGGGACAGTTAGGACCCGACGGGAGTTCACGATCAATAGGTTCACAACAGCAGAGGGGAGTAGAGTATAGTAGATTCACCATGGGGCACCAGGTATTAGGGCACTAGGTGCCAGTCATGCCTCCCAAGGTGGGGCGTGACAATTTTGATTTAAATGTTTTGGGTATGATTTGAATCTATGGAGCCTTCATGAATCTTGAATATATGATATATAATGTGAATTTGAGATTTAAATGTTGAGGACATGTTTAAAGTATGACTTGATCCTATCAATGCTTAATTAAAGTTGAATGTATTATTTAAATGATGATTTGGGACTATGATGATATGAATTATGATGATAAAGCATGAGTATGATCCTTTATACTTTTAGGCTTGTTGTTAGTAGAAAGTAGCCTTAATCGACCCTAAATGATTTCAGTATGATAGTCGGTATGATGTAAATAGTTGAATGCTCATGTCTTTGATTAGCTGAAGTGACTTAGACTAGACGAATGACGTTAGACCAGTGACCGCCATGTTCTAGTTTATCAGGACTCTCCATAGCCAAGAATGTTCCCTTTCAGCTAGTAAGAATGTTCCTCTTAGCTAAGTCAGGAATTCTCATTAGCAGGGAATGTCTCCCTTAGCTCAATCAGGGATTCTTATTAGCAGAGAATGTCTCCCTTAGCTCAGTCGGGGATTCTCAGTTGTAGAGAATATCTCCCGTAGATCAATCAGGGATTCTCAGTAGTAGAGAATGTCTCCCTTAGCTTATTCAAGGATTCTCGTTAGCAGAGAATGTTTCCCTTAGTCAGTCAGGGACTTTCCATAGCAGAGAATGTATTCCTTAGTCAGTCAGGGACTCCATAGCAGAGAATGTCTCCCTTGGCTTAGTCCATGATATCAGTTCAATTCATCTCTTTGTAGACTCAGATTTTAGTTTAAATCAGATTTAGAATAACTCAGTCTCAATTATAAGTAGAAGATCAGTAAAGTGTATGATAGCAGTTACAACTTCAATTCTTAGTGTATGTACAACACATGACCCCTATGCATCAGTTTGTTTATACTTCAGTAAATATTTTCAAATAACGGGTTAATGTCAATACATGTGTTTATTCCAGACTGGGTCATTGTATTTCATCTTAGTTTTATATTCTGTGATGCAATCCGTTTACTTCCCTCTTATATACGTGCATGTTTTATTTATTTATGCTTCCCAAAAACTCAGTCCATTCCAAATACTAACTGCATCCTTTATGTGCTATGTTATTTCATGATATACATTCAGGTTTCCAGACTCAACTGCGTGGTTAGATATGTTCCATTCCCATCTTAACTGCTTGTGGTGAGTCCTCATCTCTTGAGGACGCTATCTATGTTTCCTATTTTCATTTATTCTTCAGCTTTAAGACTTTAGGTGTTATCTTAGGCCTTGTCCCAGAAACTCATCGGTGTAGTCGAGGCTTTCATACTTGTGTAAACAAATTCAGTTGATGTATAAGAGTTTTATTAGATTATGTCTTATGTATCAGTTATCTTCCACTTAATTATGACTCTGTTAGTTATTGTTTTCTTAATGTTATTCTAATGATCATGCCATGGGTCGACTTGGAGCCTCTCGGGGTTTGTTGTCCCGTGTTTAGATCGGGCCTATGTTCGGGTCGTGACATTACTATTTTAATGATTGATCACCATTAGAATAAATCTTCAAATCTTGTGCAAACCCAAAAGAAGGTACACTAGAATAGAATGAAGAATGTAAGGAGTGAGATCTTTTCTTCAGACTCGATTTGCATTTAGAATAGAAATATATCTAATGTGCCTCACCTGGTTATGAAATAAGATGACATATTTAAGTGAGCTAAAATTGGGTTATTGATCTCGGGCAAAATAGCATTCCCAAGTGATACTTTATAACTTAGTTTTCGTCTTGTTATCTACTTATTTATATACATTCTCATGTAATTTTATGTAAATGTGAATATATATATACTAACCAACATGATTAGTTCTTGTTTTTGTAGGTTTAAAAT
>JACEIK010006011.1:0-52404 GCA_018107945.1 Datura stramonium
CATTCTCATGTCCTGACCTAGGTAATGCTTTCTCAAGCTATTGCCCAAGCTAACAAATATGCTTTCATGGTGATCAATCATAAAAACAACCAACAATCCACAATGCAAGATGAAAACAACAATCCATAACTTAATTCCAAAACAATATCATAAAATCACAATCATAATTCATGGATTCAACCCTAGAGGAAGGGTTCTAACCATTCATGTTCGTAAAACTACTACTAAACTACTACTAAACTACTGCTAAACTACATACTTACAAGAATTTGGTAGATGAGAAGGGAATTTTCCAAACCCTAGATGAGTTTTCCCACTTCTCCCTTCACTCCTAGGTAGTTTTCCAGAATAAAATCGTGACAAATTGGAATTACAGACCTGGGGGCCTGTTTATAATAAATGGAAAACGTGCACAATTTGAACTTGTCTGTGGAGCGGCTCAGTGTCACGGGTGTATCACGCGACATTACCTCAAAGGCCCTTAGAGGTAGCAGCAGCTCTATGGAAATGCGCCCAAAAAATCGACCCTCGCGACACCTAGCCACGTTGGCAGCGTGTCATGTTTGCACAGGAAGCCTTGATGGCACTCTGTCGCATGAGGATGTGCCAGTAACCGCGTGCTGGCGCGTGCTCTGCTGCACTATTGCGTCTGGCGCTTACGCAGCATAAATGCTGCGGCATGGGCGCGCGGCTTACCGCTAGGGTGTGTGCGTGCGTGGCGGCAAGGCCGCTATGAGCTGCTCCTTGCCGACTTTCGCCCGTTGCTTCCGAGTCCATTCCGTTCCTTCACCAACTTATGATTTTATTCCTCAAAATCGTGAAACCTACAAAAACAGACTAATAATGTTGATTGTATATATCTTTGTTTATAAAATCACATGAAATATACAAAATAACTTAGATAATAAGACTAATTTAAGTTATCAAGCGTAACTCGGGCATGCTACTTTTTTGAGATGGTGTTCAACTGTTGCTCAAGTGTAGGCAGAGTAGTCCAAAATCTTCCATGGCTAAATCACCATGATATCAATATCAGTTATTTACCTTAGGATGAAATCTCTATTGAGGGTCCGGAATATATATATATATATATATATATATATATATATATATATATATATATGTTGGTACATTGTTCTGAGACAGAGGAACCTTGGAAACCCAATCCTACTCAATGCTAGACACTATTCCCAAAAATATGCATAGTGCTCCCATCGTTTTCAACGAATTTGAAATCATAATTACATGCATAGTAAGAATATGAACACAGAAGTCATGACTCTAAACATATGATAAGATGATCTTATTTGCCTTGGCTAAATCATGAAACATACTTAAATTAAGTGCTTTAAATCTTAAAATAATGCATAATTATAATAGATTTCAAATGTCAAAATCATGTATTCATGTAAAATCTATAAACATACAGATATCATCTCTTGGAAATCATGATCCACCAAGCTTGACTTCATAAAACTTACATAGTAGTATTTCTTCTTGAAAGCATGAATTTAAAATCAAATTGTGTATAAAATAATAACATAAATCTTAAAACATGCTTTGGAACATGAAATTGACCTATAGACTATCATAGAATTTAATAAAATTGTGTTAAAACCTATAAAACCATATACAAATTAGAACTTGAATTCTTGAACTTGAGGGAGATATTTGGGCATGAAAGTGAAAGGAAACTATTAGTTAAAGCGATTCTCAATTTATCCTTGAAAGCCCAAGAGGGTGGGAAGAATTGAGAGAATTATAGCTTGATCTTGGAAGAGGTTCTCAATAACTTTACATACATGGGAGCTTAATTTGCGTAGAGTGACTAACTACTCTTAAAACACTCCTTTCAAGTATGAAAATAAATTTCATTAGGAAGTTAGGAGCTTAGGAATATTGAAAATGCCCTTAATGATTCGCTTGAAAAAATGCTCAGCACGGACATCGGCCATTACCACAAGTCGTACAATCAGCACCACCACTTATCGATTCCTCCCATAGCTAGCAAATCCAATATCTCCAAATCTATGATTATTTTAGCGATTCATAATTAAATTCTACGAGTCGTACAATCACTTTTAGGACTATGCCTAACCCTATAGCATATTACAACTTTGTGACCACGAGTCATACCATCAAACCACGGCTTCGTGGTTTGGACTCTGATTTGGGAAAAGAAGCCTGTGAACTGAACCATAGGTCTTTATACAACTTGTACCATCTAGGTATGAATATGATCATGCGAGAGAATTTCTAGATTTTTTTCAAACAAAATTTCTAACGAATATAGTCTTACGAACTTTTGAGGTGTTACATTATCTCCCACTTGGGAAAATTTGTCCTCAAATGTAAAATAAATATAGCGAAGGGCTAGGGAAAGGCGCCATCCCAAATACTAAATATACGAAGATGGCCATTAGAGTAGTGACTGCAGATGCACATGTGGAAGCCCAATTCATAAAATATATATGTATGTAATGACATGAAAAGGAACTAGAGACATGAAATTTACATGGCCCGAATACAATACTAAGGAAACTGATACCTCAGCTAAAACTAAATGAGAAGGGAACATATGCGGTATATAGCAATCATATATCGCCCGACCGGAGGTAGCTCCCTCAATTTGTTGATTCCTCCACAAATCCTTAACTAAGGCTGCTTCCTTATTTCTCAACTTTTGAACCTAATGATTAAGGATCTCAATTGGAACCTCCTCATAGGTAAGGGCTATCCTTCACACCCTATATTCTCTATTGAAACCACTAAGGATGGGTCACTGTGCACAACTTCAATAGATATCGTGGAAAATTAGATGTGCGAAGCTAACTCTGACTGGTAGCTCCAACTCATATTCCACTTTGCCAACTTGCCTTAGAACCTTTATAAGGACCAACATATCGGGGACGAGCAACTTCCCACTTTCCTCTCGAGCCTCATTACTCCTTTCATGGGAACACCTTCAAAAATACCCAATTATCAACATTAAACTCAAGCTCTCTCTGTCTAACATCCACATAATACTTTTGATGACTGCAGAAGTGTGTAGCCTTTCCTAATAAGTGGACTTTCTCCATGGCCTCATAGGCCCGAATGTGGCCCTATCGATGTAGCATCACCTACCTCGAACCATCAATAGGTGATCTACATCTCCATCCAAAAAGAGCCTTAAATTGAGCCATTTAAATGCTAGAGTGGTACTTGTTATTATAAATAAAATCGATGATAGGCAAGTATCATCCCAAATAACCTTAAAATCAATCACACATGCTATCAATATGTCTCAAATTGTGTGAATGCTTTGGCCTAACCAATTGTACGCTGGGTGAAAGATTTGTGCTTAGCTTGACCTGGTACCAAGTCCCTTCTGAAACAATCTTCCAAAGTTTGAGGTAAAAGCGGAGATACCTCTATCGAGATTATGGAAAAGGGAACTCCATGAAAATAAACTAACTCCCGAATGTAATCTAGCATAATCCTCGATTAAATTGGTAGTTACGACTAGAAAATGAGTAGCTTTAGTCCAATCTATCAACAACCACCCAAATAGGATCATAGTGTTAAGTGTAATATGGGAAAACCTATAATGAATTCCATAATGATTTCCTCCCACTTCCAAGTAGAGGATACTAATATCTAATGCATACCTCCGGATCTCGATGCTCAACTTTTTGTTGGAAATTCGAACACTTAGCCACAAACTCGTTATGTCCTTCTTCATGCCATTCCACCAATAGACCTCCCATAGATCACGTGCATCTTGGTGGCACCTGGATGGATAGAATATCGGAGGAAATGGGCCTCATGCAACATTTTCTCTCAAGTCATCAAAGATCGGCACGCACAATTGACCTGGTATCAAAGTACACCATCTCCCCCATGGAAGAGAGACCTCTATCTTCTAATTCCTAAGCTTTAACATTACCAAGATAGGATCCTTGTCTTGCCTAGCCTTGACCCCCATCACCAATGAAGATTTTGACCCATTCGAACAATGACACAACCATTTGACGAGTCATCAGGCGAACCCCTAAGCGAGCAAGGTACATACTTCACCAACTCCTTCCTTCCATACTCAACGTGAGACCTTCTCTCCATTGACAGTCTACTAAGGGCATATTCTACTACATTTGCCTTGAACAAATGATAAAGGACACTCAGGTCATAGGTCTTTGAAAACTCTAGCTACCTCCTTTGTCGCAAGTCGGAGTCCTTCTGTGACACATGCGAAGACTCTTGTGATTCGTCTACATATCCACATGCACCCCATACAAGTAGTGCCTCCAATTCTTCAATGCAACCACCACTCTGCCAACTCTAGGTCATCGTAGGATAATTTTCTCATTAGTCTTAAAGTTGTCTGAAGCATACGCAATGACGTTACCATGTTGCATCAACACACAACCAATACCAACCCTAGAGGCATCACTATATAATGAAACCATTCGTGCCCTCTGGTAGGGTCAATCTTTGGGAGTAGAAGGAAGTTTAGTCTTTAAGTCTTGAAAGCTTCTCTCACAAGATCTTCTTGTGAAATTTTCCATTCTTCAAAGGTCAACAGTAAACGGTGTTGCAATGGATGAAGCCTTGCAGTTGCTAGCTAAACTCAAGAAGCTCCTGATATCAGAAGGACTAACTGATCTAAAACATTTTTCACCACCTCTACCTTTTGAGTCACTTGTACCCTCTCTAGAAACCACAAGGCACAAAGTGCTAAGGTTCAACTAAAACTCCTGCACTTTGTGAATTTAGCAAACAGGCGCGATCCTTGAGTCTGCGGCACAACCCTCAAATGAGCGGTATGCTCCTTCTTGCTCAAGAGTATATGAGAATGTGCCTATGAGAACAATCACGAACATATCATACTACTTGAATAACCTATTCATCAAGTCCATAAACGCCTCGGGAGTATTCATTAGTCAAAACACATAACTACAAACTAATAGTGACCATACCAAGTCCTAATGTCTACCTTTGGGATGCCACTCTCTCTAACCAACGGCTAATGATGGCCGAATGCGAGGTCTATCTTTGTAGAAGCACTTAGCATCTGATGTTGGTCAAACAAGTCATCAATTTTTTTTTTGGGAAGGGGATACTTGTTCTTGATTGTGACCTTGTTCAACTTCTCGATAATCAATGCACATCTAAGGGAATATCCTTCTTTCAAACAAAGAGAACTAGTGCACCCTACGAGGATTTACTAGGCTTGATGATACCCTTATCTAGGAGATCATTCAACTACTCTTTCAACTCCTTTAGCTCCAGCCCCAGTTCATTTTCAGGAGAAATGGATATAGGCTACGTATCTAGAGGAAGAGTGGAAATACCAATGTCTAAATCTCCCTCTCAGGGTGACTCTTAGTAGATTATTTGGAAAATGTTATTGGATACTCACAAACTATAAGAACTAACTCAAGAGTTGAGGTCTAAGACATAGCATCCTTAAGCCAAACTATATGCAACATATAGCCTTTAGAAATCAACTTTCTGGCCTTGAGATAAGAAACGAAGAAACCAACAGGTACAACTGAACTTTCCTTTCTAGGGTGGCTCACCGAAAAATCGGGACTCCACACTATCACGAGTTCTGTAATTTACTGAGGCATAACATATATGTAACCAATCCATATCAAAGATAAAATCAAAATTAGTAATTTTCTAACTCTCTTTTAGGTCGGAGTTGAGATTACTTTATGAAGAGACTACGACGGGGAAATTTGTATACTATTGAGCTATAAGCGGAGTCACGATTAGAGTAGAGGCAGAAGAGTTCGTAGGATTTTGGAATTTGACTCTTAAGCTAATAGCAACATAAGAGTCACAAAAGATAAGGTAGCCCCTGGATTTTAAATGCATAAACATCATGATGGAATACTCGTAACATACAAGTGACCACATAGGAGAGATCTCTTGCTCACAGGAGACAATAGCGCAAAAGTTTTGATGCTAGCCACCACCACTAGTGAATGCGCCTGCGGTAGAGGAGTGTTGATGGAGCCTCTTGAGCCCAGTGGTTGGGTCACAACCTCTACTATGGCCCTGTTTGGCTGAAGGATAGTCTCTAACAAAATATCCGGGCCTCCCGCACCCGAATCATATGTACGAACCCGCTAAGCACTCTTCGGTGTGCCCCTACCATATCTCACATAAACTACAATGTTGGGCTCTCTTGACATGCTCCCAGACTGTAACTTGATGCTCCTGCCCCTCTAATCATGCCTGAGTCTAGACGAAAAACTAGTTGATGATGATGTTGGGGTTAGCTGACATACAGTGGGACTGATGGCGATGTCATGCAGGACCTCTTTGGAATTTTCCATAGCTTCTATCCTGGCCCTTTTGGCCTCTCTCTCCTTCTCCTTCATCGATTAGCCTCTATATTCTAAGCGTATATAACCAACCTCAGAAATCTAGGTCCTTTGTTAAGAATAGTTGTCTGCACTCCATGACAAGCTAATCGTATACTCCATTCACAAACTTGCTAATACGAGCCCTTTAATGCAACCATCTTCGGCGCATACTTGGACAATCGGGTAAAGTCTAAGGAATACTCTTGGACGATCATGTGGTGTTGTTTCAAGTTGACGAAATCCTCCGCCTTAGCCTTCCTCAACTCTCTAGGGAAGAATCTATCCAAGAAGGTAGTCACAAACTCATCCCAACTCACAAGAACTTCTCCCACTACTTTACCATCCTTCCACTAGCAGTATCATATGTAAGCAACCCCCTTCGATTACGTAGGAGGCTAAGTATTCACTCTGCTCCAAAGTCACTCCCATAATATGGGTGATCGTCTGCACCTCCTTAATAAACTCATGCGGAGTCCTCATCCACTTTCCACTACGAGAACTCATGTGGGTTCATCTTGAGAAAGTCTCAAACTCTGGCCGATTGTTGCATTCCAATTACGAGGAACATGGGCCCCCTTTGCTAATTAACCTAAGCAGTCATAGCTTTGATGCCAACAACTAAATGCTGCTCTAAAGTTGGCATGACTGACCTACTCGGGCAATGTGCTGGCGGAACTGGCGTGCCCATCTCTCTATTGCCATTTTCAAGGCCATTTCCATTGCCATTCCTTCTACCATTCACTCGGCATGGAGGCATGATTATGAAAATATTAATACGGCACAAGTTAGAGTAATAGAGAGATACTTATTAAGCAACATGTGATCATGAAAGAAGGAAAATTTCCTAAACGTCCTGTAGCCTCTTCCCCATATGTGGCACGCTTCACACTCATGAAAAAGAATCTACTCAATGCAAATTTCGGACACCTAGGATATGCTACACCTTTGCTCTAATACCATGTTTTCTGTCAGGCTAGAGCCATGCAAAATTACGGGACCTAGAACGAAATGGCTCAAAGTCAATCTATGGCAGGAACATAGAAAGTAAAGAGCATACATTGAAGCGTAAATTGATTGCTTAGACATGAATAAGAAGAAGTCTATATGAAGTAATAGAATGATAACATCATTTCTACATCTCAAATTTGAACATTCTAGTCTATGTCTGAAAAGCCTCTACTACCTGATGAGATCTTGGGACAAGCTGACTATCTCAAAAACCTAAAACAAAATGACAACAACATCAAAATGAAATGAAAAATGACCTCGGACAAATCTACGAGACTCACCCAAGCGGGGTTGGTGAGTTAGTAAGGGAAATGAGTTATCGGCAAGGCTAAATGGATCACCTAAGCCTATATCATGAAATTATGTATCATAGAATATACGATAAGTATTTTGAATGTATTTATTATGTAAGGTAATTAAGACATGATGAGTAAATATTAACTGAAATCATGCATATATATATAAATCATTAGATCATGAGGTAAGGATTGCATCTTTGGCTTGTATCTAAGACATACATAGTCATAAGGTGATTATCATATTTGAACATAATGACCCAAGATTAAAAATATAAATACAATGACTTATCACGAGATGAAATCATAAGTGAAAGCTCATTGGATCAAACCTACTGTAAAACATAATATTATAAGTATGAAAATGATTAAGCTGAAATCACAAAGAATAATGGGAGACTCGTCATAGCGACACCATCGTGATAGAGCTTATGTGATGCCCAACTATCACACTCAAGTGAGTAGATGCATCTAAACCTTGCTAGGGCTATTAACAATACCATGATATTGATATGTACAGCTAAAATTTGGGATTGAACGAAAACGACCGATCAAATCTCCAGAATATATATATATATATATACATACATACATACATATATACATACTTATGTTGGTGCATAGTTTGAGGCCAGGGAACCCTAGAGCCCAAGCCTACTCGGTGCTAGACAAAGCTCCCAAAAACATTTATAGTACTCCCATTGTTTTCAATGAAATAAATTATAATTACATGCAAAGTACGTAATTTGAACAATGGGAATCTTGACTCCAAAATATATGATATGCTGATCTTACTAGCCTTGGATAAATCATGAAAACATACTTAAACTTGTGTGAAGCTTGCCCAAATCTTAAAATCATGCATACTTGGAAAAAATGAGCGCCTGAGTCAAAATCATGGATTCCTTATGGAAATTACTCAACATTCATTCATGCTAGATATTTCATCATACTTGAAATCGCGAATCATAGCTTGACTTTTCATAAAACTTGTATATAGGGCATAATTTCTAATAACCCAAAATGAATTTACCAGTAATTGTATATAATATCTGGCGATAAATCTTAAAACATGATTTTGAATATGGGGAATTGATCCATTGAAATATCTTAGAGGAATTTAACAAATTTGATTAAAACCCTATAAACCCATATACTTAAAATAGACCTTGAATTCATGAATTAAAAAAGTATTTGGGCATGAGAGTGAAAAAAAACTCTCATTCATAGCGTTACATACTTGGGTAAATTGATTCTCAAATTATCCTCGAAAGCCCAAGGGTGGGGAACAATTCGAGAATCCTAGATTTATCTTGAAGAGTATTCTCAATAACTGTTATGCATGGGAGCCTTAATATCACGACCGGACATACACCCGGATCGTAGACTCGGGAAAGGACCCCAAGAGACCCCAAGTCGACCCATGGCATTAAACATGCATCTAATCTTAATCAAATAAGAAAATACATAGCATATCATCATAGCGGAAACGTAATCATAGTGTAACACCCGGAAGTACTAGACATATACATAAGATGAGTTCCACACATCTTAAAGCCTCTACTACATAAGATGGGTTGATGGAACAACATCCCCAATAACCCGACGATCTTTGAAACATAAATAACATGAATGTCTATTAAAAAGCCCTCGGAACATGAGGACTCACCAATAGGTGAAATCTTGAGATGAACTAAGGATATTAGAGGCTTGAGATCAGAACCCTATATCATAAACGATACAACATAGAAAGTATACGGTCAGTATGTGGAATTAACCAAGTATGCAAAGGTAAGTAAAACATGTTTAAAAGGAAATAAAACTCATAAATAATAATAGAGGGAGAAGGACATCATGCTTATATCATAAATTTCGTAAGACAACATAAGGAAGCTTAAAACTTTCAAATCATTCACAATCATTCACTATCATAAGTGTAGTAAACTTTATCCAAAAATAACTTGAGCCAATAGAATAAATATAATAATGAATAAAACATGTGGAACAATGGGAGGACTCGTAATAAATGAAACCATCCTTGGTAAGACGGATTCATGATGCCCAACTATCTCACTCAAGTGGGCGAGCCGACACGGCATACCGGGCGGGTCATCGTGGGCGTTATATCACATTTGAGGGGATCGAGTATAAATGCAATATATAATATTAGAATCCACGGTGTCACATGGTCATGAGACTCCGGCGCCATAGTCCTTTGACAGTTTGGGCTTCTCGGTGCTAGACTTGACTCCCAAAAAAATACATATAGGATCATACGTAAATCAATAACATCATTCATTAAAATTCATTGGATAAAAAATAATATTTATCATCATTTATCCCCTTTAAAACATGTTTATCCAAGCATCAAAGGCTACATTCATCGCCAACATCATAAATCGATAAATCATAGAGAATTCATCCATAAATCATAAATCATTCTTGAACATGTGGGCATTGCCAAATATTTTGACATACTCAATTCTTTCAAAAATATGCTCATAAATATGGGTAACTTGAAATCATGATTTTCACATCAATAAACTCAAAATGTTGAATATTCATCATAAATCATAACTTCATGAACTCTCATCAATGAAAATTTACGATTTCGCAATTTTTTATGTGTTTATGAATTGACTTAAAAAAATAATTCAAAAGTACATTCAAATATTTCTTAATAATTTAATTAATTAAAACTCAATTAAATCAAACCCACAAAAAGAGAAATCACATTTTCATACATTTCAGTAATACCCCCATGGAATTGAATAGGAGGATTCATGATTTAAATCAAAATTTTGGCATGGGTGAGGGAAGGAATTTAATCATACTAAAACCCTACATACGTGGAAATGGATAGATGCGAAGTTCATTTAATACCTACAAAGAAATAGATGGAAACATAGGAAGAAGACCTTGAATCTCCCAAATATCTCTCTAAGATTTTGCATGAGAATGGGCATGCCTAAAGGACTTAACTCATTTAATCACACACTCAGGAAAAATATCCAAAGCGACATAGTTTTAGGGTCTTAAAATGTGGAAAAGTCAAAAACGCCCTTAAAATTATTTCCACAGCCCACTCGGACGGATAACGACCGACCAAATGAGTTGTTGCAACATACCACGACTGATGGCATCGAATCGTGTGTCCACTACATCATATAAAACCTCGAGGATCCTTGAAAGAACGACCCGTCGGGACGACTCGTTACTTCAAGCGATGAGTCGTTGGATCGACTATCGACAACAGCCACACAACGCGCCAAGGAGGAGCCAGCGGCGCAAGCGGCGTGCCCGCAGCGCCAACGCGGCGGAGTGCTATCGAGCCAAATTTTGGGTGTTGTTCAAGTGAGCTTTTCGTGTTGCCTCCAGTGTCACGGAGGGCGATTACTCCGATGATACACTACGTGACACGGAGCCGTTCCACGCAGCAGAGCTAAATTAAGCATGTTCTCCATTTACTATAAATAGGACCACTTAGCTCCTAATTCGAGGTCACGATTTTGTTGCCCAAAGCGCCTAGGAGTGAAGGGAGAAGTGGAAGAAGCAGCATCTAGGGTTTGTCAAATTCCCTTCTCATCTACCAATCTCGTGTAATTATGTAGTTTTAGAGTAGATTAATAGTAGTGTAGAGTAGTTTTACAGACATGAATGGCTAGAACCCTTCCTCTAGGGTTGAAACCATGAATTATGATTGTGATTTTATGAAATTGTTTTGTAATTAAGTTATTGATTGTTGTTTTGTCTTGCATTACGATTGTTGGTTGTTTTTATGATTGATCACCATGAAAGCATATTTGTTATCTTGGGTAATAGCTTGAGAAGGCATTACCTAGGTCAGGACATGAGAATGTGAGGAGGAGCATGTTTGTATCTCGGGAGAGATCTTGTGTCAGGATAGAAATATACCTAACACCGTGCTTGGTTGACACACGGGGGTTATGAAAGACAACTTAGGATGTCACATCACCCTCAAGAAAGTAGTTGTGAGGCTAAGTTGAGTTAAATGGTTATACGCACGAAAGTCGCTAATCGTTTCCCCTTAAACCACAACATAATTGATTGCCGCGACTAGAAAATTAAACTCCTCGCTCACAATGATGCAGTGAGGCTAGATTGCTTTGTGTTTAGAGGCTCAGAGACCATAAACATGCAATTCCAGTTATGTGAAATAACAATTGATAATTCCATGCTTATTCCATTCCAAATCGTATACTCGCATGATTATCTAGTTTTAACTCTATATTGCTCAGTACTTTCGAATATTTCGTTGACCCAAACATAGACTTAATTAATGTCAATCGAAAATGTCTATAACCAACATTTTAGGAATTTAAGATCACGCTAGAAATGGATAGTTAGCGGAATGGGTCAGTCCACAGTGGAGTTCGAGAATCCGGTTCTTAAAAGGAGCCACTATATTACTTGCACGACCCGTACACTTGCGGAAGCGCTTGATGTGAAAAAGAGTCGTCAATATCCTCACTTGTTCAAGCCTAGTCGGGCGGCAGGTATGTTAGTATTGTTACTTATGCAATGCCTTATAGTTTGTATATGTATAAATGAAAAGATCGATTTTTAGCTATCACATGAATACTATAGTATTGTATGGAGTACATGTTGAACTTTTCTGCATTTCGAGGTTTTAAGGATAGTCCATATTACGGAAACTCATGAAATTTTTCTGAAATAAGCTGAGTAAGTTGAGAGTCCTCTAGATAGCGAGTTTTCATTCGAGGACCAATGTTCTTAAGGGGGAAGAATGTTACACCCCGTAAGATTCCCGGCACATAGATGGCTATTCGTGTGTTGGTTAAGCGTATTTAAAAAGCCATACATGCTAAAAAGGCCCGGGAAAATCGGACGAGAAACCTATCGAACCATCGCGGAAGGAGCCGGGGCGAGCCCTCCGGGCAGGCGTGTCACGGAGGTGGGGCCTTCCCGTTGTCTCCGTGACACGTTGGGCTGTCGAGGCTTGATATATAAAGCCCCCCACTTGGTTTAATTGATTAATTATCATAATATAATTTCCGAGAAGCTGCGAAATAGAGAGAGAGTATGAAGGGGATTATAAATTATCTCGTTATTGTTGTCAAACGTAGTCCAAATCCAGTAACACCGATCTGAGGTATTTAGCGTGAGGAGCATTCCTACGGATTTAGTTTTCACGAAATTCAGCCGACAAATCGTCGTGCTACCGGGCTAAGGTAAATGGAATTGCTCTAAATTATTGTCAATGTGCTCCTAGCCTTAAAGTGAATACTTCTCCCATACGGACTTTCGAGAAATAGCAGATTTTCGGACCGTTTTCGATAAGCCTAAGTTTGGGCTATAAATATATCGGAGCGACGTTTTCTTTAGGAATATTGGTGTATTTAGTCCTAATTGACATATATGTGAATGCAGTTGGGAGAAATAGGTAGATGCGTGAGAGCTTCGTCCCGGATGATCGGATAACAGAATTTAAGATATGTAAAGCCGAGTTTCTTCGGCAAGTTAGTAGCTTTAACCTTTGTATATCATAGTAGACTCCGTAATAGAACTCCCGGAGTTAGATAGTGAGTATTGTGCAAGTTCGGTAAATTCGGTTTGCGTTGTTATATCGTACTCGGTCAGAAAGATAGTAAAGCATGCGCCAAATGGCGAGATAGCATTCAGGTTCAATTATATGTTGGTATGTGACTAGCAAGCATGTTGTTAGAATAATACTGTGAGATAATCAGAATACAAGTTAGTAAAGAAAAATGGACGAGATAGTAGCAGCTCACAGTTAGCCATACGATCGAGATAGCATCTTGGCTCACAGTTAGCCATACAGAACCGAGATAGTATCTTGGCTACGGATTGGCCATATAAACAGATGGGCTATCTGGCTGTGGAATTAGCTGTCAATTTTAGATCAGGATCTTGGGACCTGAGTACATAGCGGGCTGATAGATAAGCAGAAGAGATCGAATAAGAAATCGAAAGTCGGATAGTATTTTTAGTTTAAACATGCTTGCTATTTATGTGCTTATTGATTGTTGAGACTTGGTTGTATGCATTGAGTCACCCTTTGAGCATCTCGTAGCCCTGGGTTGGTAATTGTCTGCCTCTTGGCCCGGGTGGGTTTACGTCACTCCAGGAGTGGCATGCCGTCCCAGGTTTGGACCCAGAAGATGGGATGAAGCTTTCCCCATACCGAGTGTCAGCATTATTATACGAAAGCCTTGTTGTGCGCTAGCGCCCGGGGAGCTTGATTCGAGATACAGTTTCAATTACGGAATCACAGTATAGGAGTCCTCCGAACTCGAGACACGAGTTATTTATATCGGAGGCATGGCCCGGAGCAGAACCAGGGGCCGGTAGAGGTGCTCGTAGTTAGCGGATGAGAGGAGTGACTTATTTTGGCTGGTTTGGACCCGGGTAGGGTATATTAGATTGTTTGCTTGCTTAGCTCCATCCAAACATGGGGTTGGTATTGGCTCTTTTTGCTATATATATATATATATATATGTATTTATGTGCTATATACTTAGTTAACCGAGATGCTTGAGGTCGTAGCGTCTACAGTGCGCTCACCGCTATCACGACACAAAAAGCACGATTGAGTTTCATATCATATCTTCTGATTCGATTATCTCACCCTTTATTAGGTGCTAGTTATGTTATTTGTATTCGGTGTATTCGGTTGCTTTGCATACTCGGTACGATGCGCGCCCATTAGTCTTGCATTACTTACTTGCAGGTATTAATAGACGAGGAGGCGATCCTCGTGATTCCAGCCCGGCTATAGGAGTCATCGGCTCTGTCATCAGAGCTGATTTTTAGAGGTGTAGTTCATTTTCTTTGTTATGCAGTATGGGTAAGTACAGGGCCCTATCTCATGATAAATATCTCAAGGTACTCATAGAGGCTTGCAGTTGTATTTATTCATCTCCTTTGTGGTTAGTTGTGCTGTCGTGTGAAATTTGTGCCTTTGTTGGTTGTTTAGCATTCGTGATTATGTTGGCCGTGTGGGTCCATAGTACGATAGTAGTGGTAACCTTATCGGTTACGTAGTTATTCAATATTCTCTATGATTGAGTTCGGATGACTAGACAGCATGGTGGCCTTATCGGCCATAGGTTCCTTGTTATGAGTATGTTTATGTTCAACATTATACATACATAGGTGGCTATAGACGGTCGTCCGGAGGCTTTATTTGCTTCGTTATATAGCCCGTTGTTCCCAGGAAATGAAATAGAGCTAGCCAGGTACTAGATGTGCTTAGGCTCACCGGTTAAGCGATCGAGTCCTACTAGGGCACCAGGCGCCAATCATACCCCAAGGCGGGCGTGACAAATAGCTAATTTACCCTTAATAGTTTGCGACGTCTTTACTTGGCCAAAAATCTTTTACACGTTATCATCTTGGCTCTTTCAACAATTTAAGTTAGCAACTAGAACTTTAAACACATTTAACATCAACGAGATATATATATATATATATATATATATATACATATATATATATATATAAGCTAATTTACCCTTAATAGTTTGCGACGTCTTTACTTGGCTTAAAATCTTTTACACGTTATCATCTTGGCTCTTTCAACAATTTAAGTTAGCAACTAGAACTTTAAACACTTTTGTATGACCAGATATACTGCCTATATATATATATATATATATAACATACAACAGAGACAAATTTAACAATGCCCATGTTCAGTCTCCAACTCGATGTACAACTCTGACAACAATCAACCGATATCCCACTTTAAATGCACGACTCTTTGACTAGACATAATCAAAATATTTAACATGAATAAAACATGAAACATTGCATTCTTAAACAAAGATTAACATAGTTCCTCAAGACTTGTAAATAGGTTGCTTGCTCATTCATTTCGTAATGCACAAATCGTGCTTAAAGAGCGATGAAAAGGAAACGCCTTACATACCTTTCTATGATGAACTTTTCTTTAGTGGATTTCCTATTTCAATGATCAGAATTCAACCTCCTTAATCCAATGGTTTTATAGGAAAAAAATAAGCTTGTCTGTAGCAAAAATTCAGCCCAAACTAACTAACAAAAGGCGAGTCCACAATAGCAACAACGGCCTGCGACAATATCAACAACATTTAAGCCATTTTCTTAATTAGTTTTCACTAACTTTTGAGGAGAAACAAGAGGAATTTTACCTTAGCTATATTTTAATTCATTCCCTCAATATAGTATAATTCTATGAAAGAAATATCCAAAAATCCTAAGAAAAACGAGCAAAACTCGGCTCCCAAACGGTCCATCGGCGGTTCATAGCTACCAATTTCTAGCTTTTATTTGTGCAATTTGAGAGTTTTTAAAAGGGAGAATCCAGATCTTTCCTCCTTCTTTCAATACCTACTCAAAGATGGATATATGCAGTCCAAAAAGATTTTGAAGAAAAAACACCTTCAAAACCTTGCCAAAACAAGCTCTAAAAACTTGCCCTAGCACACTTGGCAAAGTATTACGAACTTGTCTTGTATTTGCTTGAACTTTGCTTTATATTCCTCCTTGATTTTCTTTGTTCTAGTTTGTTGGAATCGAGAAATGGAATCGTGAGCAAGATGGTTGATTTAGATTAAGATGAAAATGTTTTCTACAAGTGAAAAATAAGATTTTAAATAAATAGGGTGGTGGAGGCTCCCAAGTAGCCATGCTGCGTCACCTTCGGGGTACTTGATTAAAATACCCATAGTTCATCGCCGAATTCCGATTGACAAGAGGTTTTGATATTCTAAAAACTAGGGTAAGAAGCCTATAACGTGATTGGTTGTGGGGCTTCTAATTCGTATATCGGGAGATATGGTTGTTTAAAAATGACCCTTACTTATGAACTTCACATACTCTTTGCTTTTCCATTCGTACACATTTCCCTTGTCATCTACGACAAATATACAACCCATACTTCCCTTAATCTAGTATACAAACATAAAATAATCATCAAAACTTTTCCAGGGGTAATATTCTCCCCCTTTAAGAACATTCATCCTCAAATGGAAATTAATTTTGCTTAATATGCTTCAAAATAGATAATTAGCAACTAGGGTATAAAACACATACACAGATATCACGTCGACATCATGAATGGGTGAGGATATTTCTTCTTCATTTCCTCCTCAGCCACCCAAGTTACTTCCTCGATGTTATTATTTCACAATAATACTTTAACCTAGGAGATTTCTTTTGATGCAGGTTTCTGACTTGCCGGTCAAGTATAATGGTGGTACCTTGGTGTAGGTCATCTCCTTAGAAATCCAGACATCATCGACGGGAATAACACAGTGTGGGTCCCCTATAACATCCGCAACATCAATACAAGAATACTGGGTGGACTGTCGCTAGCTCTGGTGGCAACTCCAACTCATAGGCTACTTTGCCTATCAACATAACTCTATAAGGCCCAATATATCAGGGCTTAGCTTTCCCGCTTCGACTAAATGACATGATACCTTTCATAGGAGACACGTTCAGGAAGACCACAGATATTAATAACAAACTCCGGTGCTCGACCGCGTACATCTGCATAAGACTTTTTCCTACGGGCCATCTGAAGTCAATCTCTATCAGTTTCACATTATCAATAGCATGCTACACTATGTCTTGACCCCAATAACTCTACCTCATTGAGTTCAAACTAACAAATTAGTGACCTGCACTTTTGCCCCTATAAAGCTTTATATGGGGTCATGCAGTCTGCACTCGCCGGGTAGGTACATTATTATAGGCATACTCAATCAAGGAAACATGATCATCGGCTTCCACCCGGAAATCTAGAACATGGAGCGTAGTATGTCTTCTAGCGTCTTAATTGTCGTTCAGCCTATCCATTTTATTACGAGAATGAAATCACGGTACTTAGCCTTACCTGAGTACCCAGGCCTTGGAAAGACTTCTAGAAGTACTAAGTAGGCGAGCATCTATGTCGAAATAATGGGATAGGGGAGACTATGTAGGTGAACTATCTTACGTATATAAAGCCTAGCATAATCCGCTACAACATGTAGTCCTAAGCGGTAAGAAGTGAACAAATTTAGTCAATGTATCATCTATTACTAAATAGGATCATGCTTCCCAGCTCGTTTGGCGATCCGATAATAAAATCCATATTAATCACCTCCATTTCTAGGTTTGAATTTCTATATCACGCATCAAACCTTTAGGCCTCTGGGGCTCAACCTTTACCTGTGGCAATTATGACCTTGAGTCACAGGACCCATGATATCTTTTTCATTCCATTCCCACCAATATAAGCGCCTCGGGTCACGATACATCTTCTTGGCTTTGGGTATGCGGAATATGGATGTGAGCTTCATTCATAATCTATTCCCGTAGCTCCCATAGGTACACATAGATGACCACCGGTATCTCGTAGTCTATCCGGTCCACAATCAAATAGGATCTACTTCGATGTGGTATATTATCTATGATGAACTAACTGCATCATCATATTATCATTTGCAAAACTTCCGCTACCAAGGATGATTTTGCTATGCTTTCCCAAACAATAACACCCACATCTTTAGCATCCCGAGTAATCAAATATGTAAGTCAGCCAAATGTTGTAGAGTCTTTGTCATTTCAATCCTTTCAACCTGAATATGACTCAGAAGCCAACTTAGACTTGCGGCTTAGCGCATTAGCACAACATTTGCCTTACCCGGATGATATAGAATGGTAACATCATAAACTTTCGAAATTCTAACCACCTTCTACGGTGTGAATTCAACTCCTTCTCTTTTGAAAAAGTATAGGAGGCTCTTATGATCTATGAAGATCTCAACACTTACCGCTTATAAACATTGGCACCAAACCTTACAATGCAAATATTACTACATCAACTCAAAATCATGGGTAGGATAATTTTGCTCGTGCTTCCCTCAACTTTCTAGAGGCATAAGTAATAACCTTTCCATGTTGCATCGAGAACATAACCTAGACCAACTTTTGAAGCATCACAATAGATCACATAACCTTTAACACCCTCTAGAAGAGTCACGACAGGTGCTCAGAGTCATCCCTATCCTTCAACTCCTAAAAACTTCGGTCACATGCCTTTGTCCGCTGAAACTTAGTTGCTTTATGAAGTTCAGCTTTTTACATAGTGCGAGAAATAGTAGAGAGAAACCTTCCACAAATTGGCGATAATAACACCTTGCTAACCCAAAGGAGTTTGCGAACCTCTGGCTAGGATTCAAAGGTCTGGGCCAACTTTTACGCCTCTATCTTCTAACTATTTATGATTTATGATTTCAAGTATGATGAGATATCTAGCTTGGCTGAATGTTTACAAATTGCCCAAATATGAATCTATAATTTTGAATAATAAAGTCTGTTTCAAATATGCATGATTTTATGATTTGGTATGCCCACTCCAAGTTACGTAGGTTTTCATGATTTAACCCAGGCTTATAAGATCAACTTATCATATGTTTTTAAATCAAGACTCCCCATTTTCATATTTGGACTATTCATGTGATGATTTCACCTTTATTGAAAAATGATGGGAGTACTATGCATGTTTTTGGGACTAGTGTCCGGCCTTAGGAGTAGGCTTGGTATTCCTGGTTCACGATCTGGAACTACGGGCATATGTAGCTTTATATATTTATTTGGGGCCTCTTAAAAGAGTTTTCCCCACCGGAGAAGGGGCCTTCAACTTGATATTGATATCATGGTAGTTTCCTTATGCGACAGGTTTTGGATGGCTCTGCCGACTTGAGTGTTATAGTTAGGGCATTATGTAAGCTCTATCATAATGGTGTTGGTTAATACAAATCTCCCATGGTTGCTCATGATTTCAGTTTTGCATGCTTATGACTTATGATATTATTTTATCAGTAGGTTTGACCCAATGATTAGTTTATAAGCTTTTACATATGATTTAATCTATGGCAATCTATACAATTCTATTTCAGCTTTGGGCCATTCTATTGATATATGAAATCAGGTTTATGACTATACATTTTTTTCAAATACTCGGCATCGGTCCCTACTCTCATTATCTTATGGTTTATGTTTATACATGATTTCGGTTTATACCTACTCAACATGTTTTTTCTTACCTTGCATACTCAATACATTCCAAATTACTTACCACATGCACAATCTTGTCATTTCATGATATAGGTTCACACGGTGGAGCTCGGTTCCATCTTAGCAAATCCCGCAACTTTGTTTTGTTTCTCTTGATAGTGATCCTCATCCTTGAGGACCTTCAGTTAGTTGAGTTATGCTATTTTCAGTTTTTCATATTTTAGTGAGCTAGTTGGGGATGTCCCATCGGCACTGAGATGGTAAAGGCTTATCGGACAACATGTAGAATTTCGACTTTGTTAGTGTTGACTGTATGGTTGATATGTATTCAAATTTTTTGCTTATTCATGTTTCAATTAACATCTTTAGGTTGATGTATGTGGTTTAGTTATCATGCTCATGCCATGAGTCTACTTGGAGCAATTCGTGGTTCTAGGTTTCATGTCTCGGTTCGGACCTATGTTTCAGTCATGATATTAGTCCTAAATATGTTGGGCCTTACAGAATGTTGAGATGCATTAACAATGTGGCTATGAGTTGGAATTGCCTGCGAAGTTAGCATCGGTGCACCTACTCTTCCATGTGTCTCTGATGAAGAAATGCATTAGTGATCGGCCTTAATTGTGCCTTTATAGAGTGTTGGTGTAAAGGATTGTCTCTCTTACAAAAGATATCCCAATTAAGATTACGGAATTGTGGATTACGTAAGTTGTTGATGAACAGGAGGAGTCGACGATACAAAAAGTTTTATGGAGGAACCGGCTATTGGGGAGCTACATGGGAAGCCGAAGCTAGCAGATATGATGACTAGATATCTCCTTACCTTTCCCTTCCACCTTAGCTTCAGCTCTAGGTACTAAATTCCTCCTAAGAACTCTATCTAGGTTTCATATTAGTTTCATTCTTATCAGTTCTATTCATGCCTTAGTGTGCACCCTTGATGCATGGGTGTTAAGGTATCTATCTCATTTAGTCAGTCACTCCTTTAGTATTTATAATGTTCTCAACTTTGGGATTTGCATATCGTTCCTATCTTTCTAGTTTATTTAGTCTCTGAGCGAGTCATGCTAGGACATGTGGGTGAGGTTATGAGGACAAAAATTTTTAGATAAACAACGAATTGGTTATATGGAGTTGTACAAGGCCAATACGAGTCGTACCAAAAATCATGGCACAATCTCGAGGTTTGTGCCATCAGTGTATCAAAAATCATGCTTCAATCTAAATTGTGAGGAGCAGGCTACATGTCACGATTTGTACCACCACTGTACGGATCATACTAACTGCCGTGATATGAGTTTGGGAGAGTGTTAGGGAGGTTTTAAAGGAGCCACGGATCATGGTATAACCCATAGTATGATTGCACAAATCTTTGTAGGTTTTAGTGGAAAACTTGAAGGAATATGTGGGCGAAATTTCACACAGTGTCGTGCAATTGTATGATCTGGTATGACTCTTGGGATGGATGTGCCACCAGACAGGTAGATTCTAGGGGCATTTTTGCCAAAATCCTAAGCTCCTAACCTAAACTACATAGTATTTGGATTAGTTGGAGGGGATTTAGGGAAGTGGTGACCTTGCTCTCCTCATTCTTTCCTAATCACTCGAGACTTCCATTGTAAGAACTCAAATAGGTTTCTCGAGGCAAGAGCTAGGGATTCTGCTTCCCTCAGATTTCAAGAGCTTTCTCAGAGAATTCTTCTACGGGGTATGTAGGAATTTGAAATTCCATTAACCCTTGTGTCCCAAAATAACCGATGAAGCCCTAGCTTTCTTTCAAGTTTACTAGAAATAATGGCTTAGGGTTTTATTAAGGATGTTGAATTTCCCAATTTTCTTGAATCATTTAGTGTTTCGAACTAGGGTTATCTTTTGTAAGAGCGATGATCATTTCAACTCATAAAATATTTCTCGAGACTTTTGGTTTACATGACTATAATATTTCACTTGGGATTTAACAATGTCTTTGAACAACGTGATCCTTCATAAATATGCATGATTATGTCCTACGCTTCTTGTTATACTAACATTTTGTATACTCAATAATATTAGCATTAAAATATTTGGTACTATCAGTTGTAGGTCCTTTAGATTCGCAGGGAACTTTCAAATAAGAAGTCCTAACTTAGTCTAAGGGAAAATAGGTCATTGATCTCGGTCAGATACGGTTTAATTTACCTATATTCATTTGTGTGTCTCCGGTAGGGAGTAGTACTTAGCACCTAATTGGACTAGGGTTTAGCTCACCCAAGCTTCCAAAACTACGTGTCACCATAGCATTTGACCCGAATGGGTTTTCCAATCAATGATCACTCGGCTCGGTCCTATACTGGCAAAGTATGGTGGGCCCTATCGATAGGTAGTAAATATTAAACTCCACATCTAGGCGATGTGATTATATATTTGTTAACGGGCCTCCCAAAGTACGATTATAGTTAGAGTCCTCAGTCCATCCTAGCCTACTGACTTTTAGGATATGCTTATGACTCTCTAGCTCGGTATATTAGTTCATACAATATTCTCATATGTGTCAGAATATTTGTCATTATTCGTTCGATATAGTCTTTGCATATTATTTTAGTTCAATTATGAGTTATCAATATATGTATGTTTTAGTGCCTCACATACTCAGTACATTCCAAGTACTAATCGCACTCCATATGCTATATTATCGTTTTATGATATGGTCCAGGTACCCAGGCGTCAACATTGGCTTGATTTCTCTGTTGATTTCCAGCATTTGTGATGGTGAGTCCTTATCTTCCGAGAGTCTTGACTTTAGCTATTGTTATTTTCAGTTTTCAAACATTAGAGTTAGTTGGGGTTTGTCCCACCCAGCTCATAAGTTTTATCTATTAGAAGGCTTTCGGACGGAGTATGTTAGTTTTTCTTGAGTTTTATTATTTGGCATAAATTTAGGTATCATTCATGTAGACTTTAATTATATAAATATTTTGTTATTTGTTATCATTTGTTCCACTTCATATTTCTTGCAAGGAGTTCACTTTCCATAATGGGAATTATGCTATGCAATGGGTTTTCTTGAGATCACTTGTAGTCTAATGTAACACCCCGAAAGGGGCGGGAATAGACCCAGGAAGTATAATTTGAAAAGTGTAAGAAAATTGCTTAAAAATATCTCGGGGCAGGAGACTTAACGACTCTGGTAGGATGCCACGAGTTATCGTGTGCAATCTTTGAGGTGGATTTAGAAGCGTGCTTAACGGAGGACATGACGAGTCGTTAGGAGTAGCAGCTCTCGTGTTGTCTGTCGTTAGGTGGGAGAGTTCCGGTTTTAAAAAGGATTTCAGAGTGTACTTGGTGGACATGGCCCAGTGTAGGGTCAGGGGGTGATGAAGTCATGCGTTGGTTGTAGTACGGAAGTTGAGAACATTAGAGTTGACAAGTGCACCTAACGAGTCTTCGGGTGGCAATGACTCATCGGGTGAGTCGTGGCATCGGTTCTTGAAATTTTTCAGATTTTCTCAAGGGATGGTTGGTAAAATCCCACGCTCTCAGATTTAAAGTGATGTTGTTTTGGGAACGTTTTGGGGCGTTTTGAGTTTCTAATCCTAAACCCTCATTCTCTCAATCCCCTTCTTCCTCCTCTCTCTTCAAAGACTTTAGGAATTTCCCAAGGTGTTCTTCAAGCTTCCAGGAAGGTAATCAAGCGGGGTCTTCATACATCGGGTATGTAGGACTTCAACAAGGATATCTTTTCATCCTTGTGCCCAAACTTTTAATGATAGAATTTAAATTACTTAGAATATTATGATCTAGGGTTTTTAATAATGGGTAATTTCTTCACATCCTTTTCCTTAAATGCTAATATTTATTGCAATTATGGGATGAATTGGAATGTTAATTAATGGGTTTCCTTAGAATATGGATAATATGTTAGGATTGAATGATTCTAGCATGTTCTTCATGAATTGATTTGAGTAATAAATGGGTTTTGCATATTGTTCCACTTGATTGCCGTAAGTCATGCACGAATATGATGAAATTGTGAAGATTAGGTTGAGTATGCATACATGTAGTATGTTCTTCATAAATTGATTCTAGTATTGATTGGGATTTGTAGAGATTCCTTCCATGATTATCGTAGAAACTCATGAACATGATGGAAGAGTGAAAAATATTGCATATTAGCCTAATGACTTTGATTATGATGTTGTCGATAATATGGGATTGAGTAGAGTTATAGGCTTGATAGCGAAATAAGTTGGGTGTCCTTACTGCTTTTAGAATTTAAATAATTTGGCATAAGAGGATGTCACCTCCCTTGTTGAGTAAAGGCACAGGTGGATTCTATATTGTTTTCCTTATTAAAAAATTATTTTTATAAAAACCTTGAAATCTAAGTACCATGGCTAGAGGTTCACAAATGGAGTGAAGTGACAAGTGTGTGGAGATGTTGTTGTAGACCTAAATAAGTGAAGTCTTATATCTTGATGATGTTAGTTGTATTTATAAACCATGCATGACCTCATGAATGAGATGAATTGGAGTTTGGAATGTCATGACAGTATATGCTTAGTGCGATTCTGTAGAATACTCGTTAGTACAAGATGATTGAGATAGCTATAAATTGGATTCCATGACGAGGTGCATAATGATGATAACGCATGAGAGTGATATTATTGCAAGCTTTGTTGGTGCCGGTGTTATTGAAAATAGCCCCACCACGTTGAAAAGAATGTTGTATGATGAAAATTAGTAAGCTGTCCTTTTGTCTCGATTAGATTCCCATTGCGATTTGGATTAGCGTTAGTCGATCGAGTTCTCGTTAGCAAAAGTATTTCTCTAGTCGGTCGAAAATTTTCGTTAGCAGAATATTTCCTAGTCGGTCGGGATTTCTAGTTAAGAAAATTTCCTGGTCGAGTCAGAGATTTCTTGTTAACAAGAGTATTTTGCAGTTAGTCGGGGATTTCTCATTAGCAAGAGTATTTCCCTACTCGGTCGGGATTTCTCTTTAGCAAAGTATTTCCCTAGTCGGTCGGGATTTCTCGTTAGCAAGGTATTTCGGCCATCCCTAGTTAGTCGGTGACTTCTTATATCAAAGTCTTCCTTTCTTCGGTTAGGGATTTTTCGCGAAGTCGGGAGAATGTTTCCCTTGGACTGTCGGGGACCCTTTATATACTTCCCAGTCATGACTTTTCATTTTTGTGTCATAAGATCAATACTTTTGTGCTCCAGTTGAACTTGTAACAATGCATGTCCTTATCATGTGATTATATTTATATGAATATGAGGATATCATACAATATTGTTGTATCTCTTGTCCAGTTAATTACTACTTTTGGTGATCTACGGTGCTCCTAATTGTATATTGATGCTTATGAGTTGTTTGATTACATTACTTCATACTTAGTACATTCCAATCTTGGCCATGCGCCTCTTGTGCTATATCGTTTATGATTAGATCTAGGTCTCCAGGCTTCGGTAGCGTGACTAGATACGCTTCTTTCTCTTCTAGCACTCGCTGTGAGTTCTCATCTTAGGGGCGTGGTTTATATTATAATTTTATCTTGTTTTAGTTTCGAGACTTTTGGAGTTATCTAAGGGATTTTCCTAGCAACTCATAGGTTTATTAGAGGCTTTCAAACTTGTTAGAATCGTGGAATTGTATTTAAATATTATTAAGTTGTCGTTTTGATTTATATTAATTTCTGGTCCGTTCTTGGCTTGTTCATGTTGTTGCGTTTTGTATGTTAAGTGTATCGCATGATTATGCCATGGGTCGACCCAGGAAGCCTCTAAGGGTTCCATGTCCCGTGTCTAAGATCGGGTGTACTCTCGGATCGTGACATCTAAATCTTGTGTCATGTCCGGGGTATAAACTTGGGTCATGACGGATAGTGTTGTGTAGTGAGGAGAAGTGTGCGGCGGTGATAAGGAGAGGAACGGTTTAATATGGGCATTGAATGTGGAGTAAATTAGGGGAAAATGTGCAATTAGTGGAAGAGAACAAATTTTAACCATCTAGTCGCGGGTTAGGTCTAGTATATTAATTTTTAAATGTTAACCTCGACCCGTGGTGATGATTCATTAGGAGAGGCCATGACCGTTATGACCCTCATTACAACTTATCCACTACAAAACCTACATAGGACCTAATGACTCGAGGCGATGATTCGTTTGTGTGACCTAATGGGTCATTGCCCTATGTTGTTAGGCCTATACGGAGGATATTAAACTTCTTTAGGATGAGAGACCCAACCATTCATGAAGTGACTTAACAATTTGTTAGGCCACCCACATCTAGTGGACTTCCCGATCACGGTCTTCTACTTCGATGATGGACGCTTGGTGACTGACAAGTCGTTAAATCTTCTTAACATTTCGTTCTATGCTTTTGGAATCATACTTCAATGATAAAATTTTTGCTTCCAACTTCAAGTTCCCTATCTTACTTTAACCGATTACATCTCAACACATGTGAACAATATGGCCAAATTTACATTTACATCTTGTGTTTCCTCCCCAACGGCCAGCGATTTAATGTCGCGGCACATTAGGTATCCTGGTTACTCCAAACTTTGCAATATACCTCCATGGTTCCTCCCAAGAAGCTCCTGGTTTAACATTGGGGTACAACGCAAGTCCCAGGTTACTCGAGACATCACCCGGATCCAAAGGTCCACTAGTTTTATTTCTTCGCTTGTCCCTATATATTCTTTTACTCGTTGGTCGTTCACCTTGAACCTTTTTCCTTCATGATTCTCTAGATCAATTACACCGTATGTAAATACTTTCATATTTATGGCCTTTAACCATAGACTTCAACTTTTCATGAAATCGTATGAAGCCTTGAATTGAATAAGCGAGAACCATGTTCCTAGAGGACTAAACTCTCTGCTCCAATTTTTGGCCTTGTTGTATTTTCATCCTCTCTTTGTAAATTCCTAAACATTCATAGTCTTTCCAAACAAAAATCATCTAATTCATTCAACTGATCAGGACTCCTAGTTTGCGTATGTTCGGTGGTGCGGATGACTACACGCAAGTGCACGTGGTCGAACAAGTAGTAAATGGCTCAAGTAAGCCAAGTATCGATCCCACGAGGCCCGGACTACGATATGGAAATCTACTCAAGTGTCAATGAAAGCTGTAACTCGAGAAATGCAGACAACAACGTGGGAAAAGTTTTTGTATTTTGTTTCTAATTTTACTAAGTCGAAAATGAATATACAATTTAAGTCGAACTATGAATGTGAGCATCTTGAACTAAAGCAGACATGTAGAGAAATAAATTATCGATACAAGTGGTTCATCTTTCCTCCGGTTGCTGGTCAAATTGTGCCTATGGATTAAAACTCTCGTATTTAACTAACAGAATCATGAACCTTCAACCTACTTGCAGCGATGAAGAAATTCATGTTCTAGCCATCTGAGCCGATTCCGTAATTGACTAATACGACTTTTAGGTATATTTCTATCTTGAAGGTAAATCAATTCTAAATTTTCCCAAACAAAGAACAGATCATATCCTATTAATTCACAACTTTTTCCAATTTCGTGCTCTCTAAGTGAAACGGTTTAGATTACATCTTATTGTCATTAGAAAACATTATGCAAGTAAAATAAATTAATAGAACAACCATGGAAGAAAAGATGAAAAACCAAATGATCAACAATCATATTTCAATACAATTGTTCTTAACCTCAGCAAAAAGAGAAATTAGCCACTCATTTGTAGATTAAACATCATAAAATGAGTGTAAATCTAAACAATTGAAAGAAAGGAGAAAAGAGATGAGAAAAACCTTAAGATTTTTGTCCCCTCAGCGCACCTTCAACCCACGTTCTTGCTCACCAAGTCGGGAATAATTAAAAATGAACCTAAGTGTTCTATTTATCTTTGGTGTGAATTTTTCCCGAAATAACAAGCAACGTGTCACGGGTGCACAGCGAACCTTTGCCTCTATAGCATGGCACAAACGGAGCTCTGCGGAATTTGGTCCTCCGGTATTTAACCTCAACGTGGCATGGCATGCAACGGGGCTCGACCAACGTGACACGGCACGAACGCGCACCTTCACTAGAATTTCAAGTTCCAGGTAATTAGGTCTATTGCCACGGAGGCAGCACGGACCTCCTACGGAATTTTGCCAATTTAATCATCGGGCGGAATGCCTCCACGGTAAACGTGACACGCTCCATGTTGGAGCCCCTTTAATCCCGCCACTATCCTTGGCCATTTCCTTGCTCGCTTCGAGTCCATTTCGATTCCTCCCAACATGCATCTTAGCTTCTGGAAATTACATTTTCCTGCAAAACAACGCTAATCATGTTGGTTATTATTTATTCACATTTTACTACAATTTACATGAGAATGTACAAACATTATAGGATAAACAAGATGAAACGACACATTTAAGTATCACTTGGGCATATAAATCTGCCCATCAACCCAATCCAGATTCAGCTTCTTGAGTGCCCACATGTCTTTATGCTCAAGCTCGAACTGCATATGGCATGCTTTCCCGTAAACAAGCTTCTAAGGAGACATACTAATAGGGATCTTGAAGGTAAGTCGATAAGCCTATCATCGGCTTCCTAGACCAATTCATCCTATTAGCATTCACAATCTTTACTAGAATGGTCTTTGTCTCACGGTTGGAGACGTCAACTTGCCCACTAGATTGTGGGTGGTAAGGTGTTGCCACCCTATGCTTCACCCGTACTTTTCTAGCAGGGAGTCGAAACAACCGGTTGCAAGTGAGAATCCCTATCATTGATGATTGCCTAGGAGTCCCAAACTTGGACCCAGTTGTTCCGTTTCAAGTTCATTGTGACACTCTTGCCTTAATAATTAGGAAGCGCACCTGCCTCCACCCATTTGACATGAAGTCCCACAGATACCAATATGTGCTTCATCCCATTCGAGCTCACAAAGGGTAGATGAAGTCAATTCCCCCAAATATCAAACATCTCTATGACAAAGATGGGAATAATAGGGAGCTCATGCCTTCATGATATGCCTCCATGCCTTTGACATGCTCACATGCCTTTGCAAAATCATATGCATCCAGATGAATTGTTGCACGATAGTACCCACATTGAAGAATTTTTTGGGGTTTGTGTGGATCCCGTAGTAATGACCCCCAATATGGGATGAGTGTCAAGCCTCCTATATGCTCAACATCTCAGCCTTGGGCACAAATCTCTGGGTTACCCCATCGGCACAAGCGAGTAAATAGGCTCATCGAGGAAAAACATCCATCAGACATGAACTTCATTCTTTGGTGAAAGGATAAGACTTCCTTATGACATCACTCACGGATAATTAGCAAAGTCGGCAAACCATATAATGAGATCCTACAAAGCAACCAAAACCTGTTAGTCGGGGAAAGTGTCATCAATATCAGCTTACCTCTTGTGTGTTGAATCGACTCCAATCTTGACAAGTGATCCTCCACCTAATTTTAGATCCCCTCCGATCCTTAACCTCAAGCCGAACATTTGACAACAGTACCCATCGATCAACAATGGTTTGGCATCTTTTTTCCTTGAAATATAAAGGCTTTGCATGGTCTTTATGAACTATCACTTTAGTTCAAGAAACTTCTAAAAGGTAAATACCATAACCAACAACTCTTTCGATTATCTTTGTAATTCTTCTGAGTTGCATTAAGTGTCTTGCTAGCATAATAGATCGGATGAAAAATCTTGTCGAGCCTTTTTCTGTGAAACGGCACCTAGGGCCACTTTCTGCTAGCAGTATATCACCTTAAATGATAAGGACCAATTAGGGGTGCAACTATGATCGCTTAGTAGTCAATTTCTTTTCAAGCACTTCAAAGCCTTCTAGCATACATCATTAAATACAAACTTCACCTTTTTTCATTAGCTTGCACAAGGAATGTGAAATCTTTGAGAAGTCCTTGATGAATATCCGATAGCATCCCGCATGACCAAAAATTCTTCGGACACCCTTGATAGAAATCAGAGGTGGTAAGCTATTCATTACATTAATCTTTGCTCTGCATCCTTTGCCAATGCCCTTATCCAAAAAATCATGTGGCCATGGAATAGAACTTTCCAAAATTAGCACCAAAGTTGGTCTATTCACCTCTGCTGACACCTTGCTCAAATGAGCCCAACAATCATCAAAAGAGTTACCCACCACCAAAAAATCATCCGCAAACTTTGATGGTTTCCTCCACCATGTCATAGAATATTGATACTGCTTCAATACTTCAAAGAGGCAAATTGAATTACATAACCCAAACGACATCCTCTTGAAAGTGAATGTTCCATGCTACGTGAAGGTAGTTTTCTCTTATTCTTCGGGCTTTGAAGATGCGATTGAACTTGAATAACCATAAGAAAGTAATACCACCCGCACTGCCGTCGGTCTAGCATATGATCCATGAATGGCATCGAAAAGTGATATTTACGTATTATGTGATTAGCTTCCAGATGGTCATGCATACTCTCAACTTTGTGATTAGACTCGGTGGAATGAGCTCTTGTGCTTTAAAAACTACGGTGATTCCACCCGTCTTTAGCACACCTTGGACTAGGCTCACCCATTTGCTGTTTGCAATAGGGTAAGCCACGCCTACATCAAACCACTTAATAATCTCCTTCTTGACCACCTCTTACATAGGTGAATTTAATACGATGTTCAATAGTCAAATGGCTGGAGCTAGATCTTATGTGTTCAAATACCTAATTGGGATAACAATAATATCCACTATGGAACATCTAACAACGTTATAGTACCTCTTTGATCTTGGGCATATTACATTTGCCCCGAGTGCTGTATATCTAATTTTTAGTCATGTTTGTCGATTAAATTAATTATAATCTCATGTGTTTGTTATAATTAGGAGCATAAAATAACCAACATGATTAGCCTATTTTGTATGTGCAAAATGCTAAGGACAAGGCTAGTAATGATGATGAATGAATAAGAAGGCTTGGAATGAAGCGCAAGAAGATTCATGAAGGAAGGCACGAAAAGCGAAGGCTGCCATAGCCCGGCATGTCGGATTATGCGATAGGCATGGCAAACCTATGCCATGCGGTGCTTGCACGCGCGAGACTGCCATGCTCATTTTCAGCGTCTAGGCCAATTCCACATCAAGCAGCATAACTTCCTTACCCATTCCATGCCAATGCCCAAACTCAGTGAGCATGCCCACGACCCGGTTACATGTCATAGAGCCTTTGCTACACGATAGGCAACAAGACGCGGAGCTGGACTCATATGCCAAAAATCTAACTTAGTATAAAAGGGAATAGTTAGTTATTTTATTTGATTTATCACGTATTAATTTCGGAAAACACAGAGGAGCAGAGGGAGAACGAAGGAAACTCTACGTAAGGTTCATTTTCTTTTATTTTACACCACTTGTATTTCATGAATTCAAACACTAAGACTAAATCTTGTATTAGCATGAGCGGCTAAAACGCTTCTTCTATGGTTTAGGCTAGAGAACATGATTTTAATTGCTTAACTCCATTTGGCTTAGGCTTTTATTGTTTTTCATTCTTGTTTTTATTCATTTTAATGCTTGATCACCATTGAAATACACTTGTTAATCATGAAGCCAAACCAAAGAGAAAAACCTAAGATAGAACTAGGAATGCAAGAAGTGAGCTCAAGCCTTTAGGGCTGATTCGCGGCTAGGACAGCAATATATCTAATTCACGTGACTTGGTTCTAAAATGGGAAGATAACTATCACGACCAGCTTAGACCCGGATCATAAACACATGACAAGGGATCTCGAGAGACCCCAAGCGATCCATGGCATAAGCGTACAACTAACTCATTCGATAAAATGAAGAAAGCATAATTAAAATATTAGCGGAAGTCTCATACAATGGCACATCAAAATAATATACGAAGCTACACATACATAAATCTGAAACCCTCTAGTCTAGGCAAGAGTTGATAAAAAAAAAAGGACCAAAACCCCAACTAACTCAACAACATGGAAAGCTGAAATACGCAAAAAAAGCCAGAAAGTCTAGTGTAAAAGATGATGATTCACCAATCACGCGGAGTGCTAACTATGATAAGTGACGACGGCGGGGATGGACACGAGCAGGATCCACTGCGTAATAAAACGATGCGGCATAAAAGGTATGTGGTCGATGCATTGGAATGTACCGAGAATGCAAAGTAAGTAAAACCCCGCCATAGTAAAGTAACTCATTTAAAACATTTCATACATCTCATAGCCTTCATGTATAAGTAGAAGGGCTACATGCATTCATTGAAATCATAATCTTATCATGACATGACCCTGCTTAGCTTTACAACATCATGACTAACTCGAATAACTTTAAAGCTTAATATAACATTTATATCAAAAGTGAACAATGAGTCAAATCTTGCCTTTAGAACATACATGCATAGGTAATCTTGAGTAATGATTATGCAAATACGAATGATATAGACGGTTGGAGGCTCGTCATATAGCCGGCATACCATGAGTAGAGCTTAGACGGTCCCAACTATCACACTCATGTGGTAAGCTTATTTCGGGAAAAATTATCATTTTAAATCAACATGTGGCCATTGCCAAAGCCTCATTGCAGGATCTCCTCAATTCATTATGAAAACAACATCATAATCATGGGTAGCTTTAAAAACATGTTTTTCATCATCAAATCTAATAATCATCGCCATTCATCATCATACTCTTCTTTTATGAATTTCTCACCCATGGGCATTTAATTTTATAACCTAGAAAACATAATTTGTATTGAAAACAATTTAAAATCTGCCCAAGCTTCACAAATCATCAATATAAAAATAATCTTATCATACCATGTATATGATTGAAGAATTGTGCAATTGGGTAGAAAACCCATACTTTATCATAGGCAATTCTTCATATTTTTGATAGAAATTGGGCATGGGTGTGGAAGGAAGCACCCATTCATAGCTATACATACACAGAATTGGTAAATTCTAACACCCTCCTAATTGCCCAAGGTGAGATTCCAATGGAAATTTGAGATTTTGCCTTGGATCACCTCTTCAAGCCTTCCAACTTGCACAAATGGAAGGAATGACTTACGATAGGGTTTTCCCCTACTAAAAACACACTTAATCGAGCCTTAAACGGCGTAGTATAGGCCCCTAGGATTTAGAAGTATAGAAAAAGCCTTTACTAAAATCGTGAAAATGACTAAGGGGTCCCAACGAGGAACCAAATGACTTGTCAAGAAGGGCCACGACTCATCAAGTTGTTTATCGGGTGCAGTGGTTAACTAATCCTTTAGGGCTCGCAATGGGCGACAACGACCCGTTGCAGTCACGACTCATTGCCACCTCCCGTCACGTACATTGCCTTGGCATCAAATAAAAACTCACCTTGTGATCACAACTCACCTCACGAGTCGTTGGGACGGACCGCAACTTGCGAGGTCTATTTCTTTAGGTACAGCAGTCCAATCCTCATTTATTTCTCAACTTCACCCCAGTTAACGACTGACTCGTAGTGGTGACCATGAGTCATTCCTGCCGTGGGGACCTCAGCATCCGCCTTCATCCAGGCCTCTCCCCCGAGCCACCTAATGACTCATAGGGTCTCCTCAAGTCATCCAATGCTCGTCTTGCAAACTGTAACATCATTTGATTTTTTTCCTATTCGACTCCCGGGTCAGTCCTTGGGTTCAGGGTATTGCAATATCTCCCCCTTGGGAATATTCATCCTCGAATGTTGAACAAGTAGAAAATAGAAACATTAAATTTTCATATGCAAATGCGGATTATTTAAACCCAAGCGACGGAATGACTACCTCGAAAAGAACTACTGCAATTTGTGAATTGAGACATTACATACATTTATTATAAGATAATTCAAACTTGTGCAAATGAATTTAAAATGGAACTGATTAGATAATTAGGGAAAAAATGATACCTCAAACTAGAGGCGGGGCGGGTAGGGAACGGGTGGGGGGTATTTGGCCATCATAGCCGCGTCGGCTTCCCATGTAAGCTCCCTCAACATCTTTGGTTTCTCAAAAACCTTCTTTGAAGCTACTTCTTTGTTCCTCAAACTCAGACCTAATGATCCAAGATTGCAAGCTGGAATTTCCTCATAGCGAGGCTATTTCCCACATCAATGCTTTCAAGACAACTAAAAGATCGATCACCCAAGCACTTTTCAAGAGCAACACATGTAACACGGGATGTCTTGAGGATAACTCCGATGGCAAGTCAGCGATACACTACCTAACCAACTCTTCTCATAACCCATTGGGACCAACATAACGGGGTTTGAGTTTCCCTATCTTTCCAAATCTCATTAATCCCTTCATGGGAGATACCTTTAGAAATACTCAATCGTTCACCACAAACTCCAGCTCCCTCCTTCTCACATTAGCATATGATTTATGTCGACTACGAGCGGTCTTAAGTCTATCCCTTATAGGCGAACCTTTACCATGGCCTCATGAACCGAATCAAGCCCTATCATAGCGGCTTCCCCAACTTCAAACCATCAGGTGGGCGATCTACACAGCCACCCATCGCCGGCCTCGAACGGTGCCATCGGATGCTAGAGTGATAGTTGTTGTTATAGGCAAAGTCGATCAAGGGCAAATGATCAACTCAACTACCCTTAAAGTCATCCACACAAGCCCTCAACATATCCTGAAGTCTAGTTGTTCATTCTTCTGGCGATACATTTGCGGATAAAGGTTGTACTAAGCTTGACTTTAGTCCCAAGCCCTTTTTGAAAAGAACGCCCGGTGGGAGTGGCGAGTACCTATGTACGAAATAATGGAAAAGGGCACTCCATGAAGTCGGAACTAACTCCCGAATATACAATTTGGCATAATCATCCACTTGAATGCATGGTTTTGGTAGTAGAAAGTGTCTGCGGCCTTGGTTAACTTGTCGGCGACCACCGAGATGGAATTATATTGTCGGTAAGTACGAGGTAAACCGGTAATGAAATCCATATTAATCTCCTCCACATCAAAATTAGAATGCGATATCCTGAAGTATGCCTCTCTTTGCCTTTGATGTTCAACCTTCACTTGCTAACAATTAATACATTTGACTCACGAACTCTACAATGTCCTTCTTCACCATCCCCACCAATAGATTTCTCGCAAGTCATGATATATCAGGTGGTACCCAGATGGATAGAATACCTGGATCCATGTGCCTCATATAATATCTGGTCCCTCAAATTATCAACATCATGAACATAGAGGACCTAATCTCTGTGATGCCTATCTCCCCTTGGGAAGACCTCCACTTTTATCTTGAATGACTTCCTTCGGCATTCTTTGAAACATAATCCTCATCTTGTATGGTTTTCACATCCATCACAAGGAAGATTCTGATCCATTTTGCACAACACCACCACCATCGGTAGAAGTCGACCAATCGAACTCCCAACCTTGCATGTCGATGGACATCTCTTACAAACTCCATCTTTACGCTCATCCCATCGGACACACTCTCCATAGGGGCACCCTTTAAGTGCATCCTACTATATTAGCCTTACCTAGGTGGTAAAGAACACTCATATCACTAGTCCTTAAGTATCTCCAACAACCTCCTTTGCCGAAGATTAAAAGGTCTTTCTGCGTAAACACATATTGCAAGCTCTTGTGATCCCGTGAATAGATCAACATGGACCCAAAACAAGTAATGTCTCCATATAGTCAATGCAAACACACTACGGCAATTCAAGATCATGGGTGGGGTAGTTCTTTTCGTGGATTTCAACTTCCTATAGGCATAAGCTATCACCTTCCTACGTTGCATCCAGCACACTTGAGTCAGGCTCGCGAAGCATCTGGCCACCCACAGGCTCCGCCGGTGCCCTCAGGTAGGGTCACACTAATGCTGAAGTGAGTCTGGTCTTTCACTCTTGGAGCTTTTCTCAAAGCCTCAGACCATTGAAACTTCACCTTCTTACCGAGTCAACTTACTCAATGGTGCGGAAAATAGATGAAAAACCCTCCAAAAATCTTCGATAGTAACCCACTAAGCCCCAGCTCCTTATATCGGTTAGTTCACCCCGGGCTGGGCAGTTCTTTGCCTCCTCGATCTTACGAGAGTCTCTTGTTATTCCCTCACTTGATAGTACATGGCCTAGAAATAGCAGATCAACCAAAACTCACATTTCTTGAACTTTGCATACAACCAACGATCCTTGAGAGTGCAGAGCACTATTCTCAAGATGGCGACATGCTCCTCTGCAACTCCAGGAGTATATATGGATGTCATCAATGAACACAATAACGAACATGTCAAAATGCCTTGAACACCATATTCATTAGATCCATAAAGACTGCTTAGGGGAGGTGGTTAGTCAAAAGACATAACAAAAATTGCTTAGTGACCATACCAAGTCCTGAAAGTGGTTTTCGGGATGTCACTCTCCACAGACCTGAAATTTGTTGTTTGGATCCCGAGATCAATATTGGAGAAACACTTGGCACCACGAAGCTGGTCAAACAAATCATTGATCCTAGGTAAGGACTACATTCTTAGTGGTGACCATATTCAATTGTCGATAGTTAATGCACATTCGAAGCGAACCATGCTTCTTTAGGACAAATAACACTGAGTGCACCCAATGAGGACTTACTCGGCCTAATAAAGCCTGAACTAACGGAGGTGCTTCGAGCGATCCTTTAATTCTTTCAGCTCGGCTTGAGCCATTACATGGCGGAATACTCAGCTTGAGCCATTCTGTAAGGCGGAATAGATATAGGTTGCGTGTCAGAAAAAAGATCTATACCGAAATCAATCTCCCACTCGGGAGGGACACCTGGAAAAACACCAGGAAAGACCTCTGGATACTCACGTACTACTGGTAAGGACTGGATAGTCGGAGTCTCGGACTCCACATCCTTAACCCCAACTAGATGGTACATGCAAACCCTTAGAAATCATCTTTCGAGCCTTAAGGTAGGAAATGAATCGACCTATAGGCACAGCTGAACTACCTTTCAATTCTAAAATTTGCTCACCCGAAAATCTGAACTCTACTGATCAGGTTCTACAACTAACTGAAACATAGCATGAAAATATATAATCGATGCCGAGAATAACATTGAAATTAGTCATGGCTAACTCTACTAAATCTGCTGAAGTGACCTTATGAAGAACTGAGACCGGGCAATCTCTATACACCTGTCTATCTATAAATGAGTCACCTACAGGAGTATAAACTAAGAAGGGCTCTAATAAGACATCGGGACTGACTCCGAAGCTACTAGTTATATATGGTGTCACAAAAGATAGGGTAGCCCCTGGATGTAGCAAAGCATACACATCAACATTAAAAACTCTCAACATACTAGTGACTGTATCTGGTGATGCCTCCTGCTTGTGACGAGTAGATAAGGCATAAAATCTATTCTGGCGCTACCCGCCAGTTGTGCTAGTAGATGCCCCCTGATATATTGTGCATGGGGGAGGGGCTGTTGAATTAGAAGCTGGGCCTCGGCCCCCAACCTTATCATGTCTCGCAGCGGGACAACCTCTGAGCATATTTCCAGGCTACCCACATCCAAAACAAGCTCCTGACCCTGCCAAGCACTGGCCTGTGTGTCCTCGGCCGCACCTGCGACAAGCTGGAATGCTAGAATCTGCGAGTCTGCTGCTATGACCCCTCGAGCATGAAGGCCCCCCTCTCTGATCATGTTTGTGCCTAGATGGCACAGTCAGTGCTGAAGATGCCGGGGATGATGAACTCTGGTGGGTCTACTGTCGGTGCTCACCACCAGACCTCTGCTGAGAGAATCTGTGGTCCTCAGTCCTGGCCCTCTTGGCCTCCCTTTTCCTCAAATGTGTTTCCTCCATCTGCTGGGTGTACAACACTGTGAAGGGAAAGTCCATGTCCTAGTGGAGGATAGTTATCCGGCAGTCATTGTCCAAGTAACCTGCTATACCATGCACAAACCTGCTCACCCGCGCCCACTGGTCGGCCACTAACTCCAAGGCATACTTAGACAAGCGGGTGACCTCAAGGGCGTACTCCTAAACGGTCATCCTTCCTTTCTTGAAGTTCACGAACTCGGCTGCTTTAAACTCCCTCATCTCTCGAGGGAATAATCGATCTAGGAATGCAACCTGAAACTCCTCCCAAGTGACCAAACCTACTCCTGCTACCCTGCTTTCCTTCCATTTGCGAAACCAGATATGTGCTAACCCCTTCAACTAGTAAGAGGACAACTCCGCGCACTCAACACTACTCACCCCCATTACTTGGGTGATCTTGAAAACCTCATCTATGAAATCATGTGGGTCCTCATCTACCTTGGACCCCAAGAACTCTGATGGGTTCATCCTCAAGAAGTCCCTGAGTCGAGCCGCCGCCTCATTGCCATTCGTGAAACATACACAACGGCCTGCTGATTGACCTGAGCATTCAAGGCCTGTGCAAGCATCTGAATGGCAGCTCAAAACTCAGCATGAGCGACTAGCTCCGGTGCCTGAGGCCCCTGAACTGGTGGGGCTGGCTGATGCTCATAACCGTTACCATCCTTGTGGCCTACACCACCTCCATTCCTCCTTCCATTCACCCTTCGAAGTTCCATGATTCTGCAATTGCGAACAACACAAATTAGAAGGATAGAAAGGCTTTTCATCGCATGACATAGATCATGAAAGAAGCGAACATTTCCTAAAATGTCTAGTAGCCTCTTCTTCATAGGTGTGGCGAACTTCACACCCATGAAAATGACCCTACCAACATGGATTTCAGACTCCCTAGGACACATCAAACCTATTGATCTGATACCAAGTTTTTCATGACCCAACCATAGACCTAGATCATAAACACGGGATAAGGGACCCCGAGAGACCCCAAGTCGACCCATGGCATAAGCGTACAATTAAGTCATTCGATAAACTAAAGAAAGCGTAATTATAAACTTAGCGGAAGTCTCATACAATGGCAAATCAGAATAATATCTGAAGCTACACATACATAAGTCTGAAAGCCTCTAGTCTAGATGAGTTGATGGGACAAAACCCCCAACTAACTCCATAATATGGAAACTGAAATACGCAAAAGAAACTAAAATTCTAGTCCTCAAAAGATGAGGACTCACCAATCACGCAGGTGCTAACTCTGATAAGCGACTACGAGCGGGGTTGGTCCTGAGAATCGGATCCTGCATCATGAAATAATGCAATAGAAAAAGTATGCGGTCAGTACGTGGAATATACCGAGTATGCAAGGTAAGTAAAACTGCCTTAGTAAAGTAAATCATTTAAAATATTTCATACATATCATAAGCTTTCAAGTATAAGTAGAAGGGCTACATGCATTCATTCTGAAATAGTAATCTTATCATGACATGACCATGCTTAGCTTTAGAACATCATGACTGACTCAAATGACTAAAAGTTGAACATAATATTTATATCAAAAGCTGAAAAATAAGTCAAACCTTATTGTTAGAACATGCATGCATAAGGTAATCATCATAAGTAATGAATACGAAAATCTGAATGATATACACAGTGAGAGACTCATCACTTAATCAACATATCACATTAGAGATTACGTGGTACAAACTATCACACTCAAGTGGGTAGAACCATCCATAACCTTACCAGGCGATGGAAGATACCATGATGTCGATATCAAGCTGAAGGGACAATCGGGACGGGGATAGCTCACAAGGGAGGTCCCAATAATATAATAGTATGAACCTACGTTGGCGCGTAGTTCTGGGGCATAGGGTGATCGACCCTTAGCTCGCTCGGTGCTAGACTCTTCTCCCAAAAATATGCAATACTCTACATCATATATAACGAAGCTCAACATCATCTATTGACGAAGCTTAACATCATCTCTTGATGAATCTCAACATCATGCATAACTCAACATAGTAGAAATGAAGCTCAACAATGTCTATTGACAAAGCTCATAATGAAATCATGCATAGACTCTGCATCATATAAAAATGAAGCTCAACATTGTCTTTTGACAAAGCTCAACAATGTCATGTATCTCAATTATGAATTATGCATATGGAAAGCTCTATTGCAAAACATACCACAAACTTAGTCATAGGTGGGAGCATCTACTCCAAATCATGTGGTAAGCTTATTCCGGAAAAAATCATCATTTTAAATCAACACGTGGGCATTGCCCAATGCTTTATTATACTCGGATCTACTCAATTCATTTTGAAAAAAACATCATAATCATAGGTAGCGATAGAAACATGTTTTTCATCATCAAATCTCATCATCATACATTCACCATCATTGATTCACCATCATTCTCTTCTTTTATGAATTTCTCACCCATGGGCATTTAATTTTATAACTTAGAAAACATAATTTGTATTGAAAATAATTTAAAATCTTCCCAAGATTCACAATTCATTAATATAAATATAATCTAATCATAGCCATGTATAGATATTGAAGAATTATGCAATTGGGTAGAAACCCCATACTTGATCATAGGCAATTTATCATGTTTTGATAGAAATTTTTCATGGGTGTGGAAGGAAGCACCCACTCATAGCCTTACATACTTGGAAATGGTTAATTCTAACACCCTCTAATTGCCCAAGCTGAGATTCCAATGGAAACCTTGAGATTTTGCCTTGGATCACCTCTTCAAACCTTCAAACTTGCATGCATGAAAAGAATGACTTAGAGTAGGTTTTCCCCTGCTAAAAACCCACTAAAACGAGCCTTAAACAATGTAGTATAGGCCCCTAAGATTTAGGAATTATGGAAAAGCCCTTACTAAAATCACTGAAAATGACTGCCAAGGGGTCCCAACGAGGGACCTAACGACTTGTCATGAAGGGCCACGACTCGTCAAGTCGTTTGTCAGGTGCACTTGTTAACTGATCCTTTAGGGCTCGCAACGGGTGACTTAATGACCGATTTCCACCGGTCATGACTCGTTGCAACCTCCCATCATGTGCACTGCCTTAGCATCAAATGGAAACTCACCTCGCTTTATAATGACTCATATCACGAGTAATTGGGACAAACCACGACTTGTGAGGTCCCTTCCATTAGGTACACTGGTCAATCCTCCCATTTATTTCTCAACTTCACCCCATGGTTAACCTGACGACTCGTGGTGGCTGACCACGAGTCGTTCCCATGCCCGTGGGTCCTCAACCCTTCACTACATCCAAGATTTTCCACGAGCCACTTGACGACTCGTCCTGCAACTGCAGCATCATTTCCCATATTTTTTCCCGTTTGACTCCCAGGTTTGATCCTTGGGTTCCCTGGGTATTACAATAACTAGACATCTAATTTGGAATTCTAACATCACCTCTCTTTGATGTAGTTTTGAAGCTAAGTTAGGTTAAATGGTTAGAGGTTTGGAAGTCCCTAACCAAGGGAATTAACCTTGTAAAAAACTCAATGTAGATAAGTGCTTATGAATTAGGTTGTCACATCCCTGCTCAACGATGTAGCTGTGAGGCTAATTTAACTATGTTTAGAGGCTCGGAAGACCATGAACATTGCATTTATATTGTGAGGCAACAAATGAAGTCACATACTTGAATCATTGTGATTTTTAACTTTGCATGAATGTTTGTCCTTGACCATAAATTCATCTCATTATTGTTTTTCCAATTAGTTTGTGATCATTCTTAGATTTAGTCGCAACAACAAAATCTTGAAATCTAGCACTTTTGAAATTTTATATAATACTTGAACTTTAAAATTCACTTAAAATCCAATCCCTGTGGGTTCAACGACCGGATCTTAAGAGTCACTATATTATTTGTACTTACGCATGCTCCAAAGAACAATGAAGTTTTTGGTGTTGTTGCTGGGGACTGGCAATATTTGGTTAATTTCTAGTTGTGTTATTTTAATTTTTTAAGTGTTAAAAAACTTGGTCTTGTTCTTTAGTTTGCAGGTAATAGGTTAGTTACTGTAGCAAGTTGGCAAGGGATAGAGAGTTGGTTAAACCACATCGCAAACCCCAGAAAAGGTTGACATAGTTGAGAAGTGAGGGTGCAGCACTATACCCTATTCAGTAGGTTAAATAGGACGAGGTTACAACCATAATAATGAAAGATAGACCAGTGCGCGAATTGAAAATCCCATTCATGACTAATGTTACCTCTAGCATCCGCAAACTGGATCCTGGAGGTACTTTTGAGCTCAATCCGAACATGGTGCAGATGTTGTACTCGAGTGGACATTTTATTGGAATCAAACATGAGGACCCACTATAGCACTTGCATAATTTCTTGGAAATCAATGACATTTTCATCCACACTGGAGTGTCAACTGATTACGTAAGGCTTACCTTTTTCCCATTTTCACTTTTGGAAAAAGTGAAGAGGTGGATAAAGGAAAAGCCACCGAATTCAATCACTACTTGGAATGGCTTAGCAAGGATGTTCCTCATCAGATTCTTCCCCTCTGGAAAGACTACAAAAGTTGAGAAGTGAAATTTTATGTTTTAAGAAGTAACCTGAGGAGAATTTATATTTTTCTTGGGAGAGGTTCAAGTCATTGCTGAGAGACTACCCTCGTCATCAATAGCCAAATAAATTTATAGCCCATAATTTTATGGAGAGTCTAGACTCCCATACAAAAATATTGTTAGACTCTGCATCTGGTGGGCAAGCACTGGAGAGGACATACGATGAGCTATACACTCTGTTGAACAGGATTGCACCAGGAAATCCAGAGTGACATAGAGATTCATCCAAAGGAGCAGGTAAGCGAGCAGCAGGGTGATAGAAGTTGACCGTGTAAATGCATTGGAATCCCATTTAGCATCCTTTCAGCATCAAATGATGACTCAGTTCAGCAAACTGAGCATGACATAGCCGTAGGCACAAGTGAATGCAATTCGAACAGCTCTAAGATGTTGTGAAATATATGGCAAGAATGGGAATTGTGAAGACTCATGCGAAGCAATTCCATAGTTAGTTAATTTTGTAGGGAATATGCAGAGAGGTAACTAGAATTATGGGAACACCTACAACAGGAACTGGTAGAATCACCCTAATTTTTATTAGGGTCGGAAGAAAGGGAAGAATCACAATTATCAGCAGGTGCAGTAGTAGTACGAACAGTAGAACAACCAGAATAGTGGCTAATCTAGCAACGTTGAGGAGATGTTGAAGAAAATCTTGCTAACTAGACTCAGATAGCGGCTGATCAGGCAAAGATGGCTTCAGAGCTTAAAAACCAGTGTTGGCTACACGCAATTTAGAGAAGCAAATAGGTAAGTTAACAGTTGCTCAACCTAATAGACCACCCGGGGGGGGGGGGTACCTAGAGATATAGATACAAACCCAAGGTAGGTCATGGCCATCAGTCTGAGGAGTAGCAAACAGTTGGTTGATGCACCACCAAAAGAGACAAAGAATGAGGTGCATCTAGTGTTGGCTAGACTAGGTCCACTAGCCGAACATAACAATAATCAAAAAGCTGCAGCACACAATTCCCAACCAGCAGTGTAGCCACTACAGAGACCACCACCACAATTCCTACAAAGGCTCAAGAAGAGCAAGGAGGATGCATGCTTTCAGAAGTTCTTTGATGTTTTCAAAGAACTTCACATAAATTTGCCTCTTATTAACCTTTTTCAAGGAATGCCCAAGTATGATAGGTACTTGAAGGATGTGGTATCCAATATGATGAGACTAATGGATGTCCAAACTTTAGCACTCACAGAGGAGTGCAGTTTTAGGGTGATAAGTGAGATGCTTAAAAGCTCAAAGACTCAAGGAGTTTCACCCTCCCATATAAATGGGTAGAATAGATGTGATGAGGTCCTTGTAAGATCTTCGGGTGGAGTGAACTTGATTCCCCTATCTCTATTCAATACACTTGATTTGGGAAAACCAAGGCCCACAAGAGTGATGCTGCAGCTGGCTGAAAAGTCAAACGTTGCCCAAAAGGGATTATTGAAGACCTGGTCATCAAAGTAGCTAAGTTTTCATACTTGCTGATTTCATAATATTGGATTGCAAGGTTGATGACAAGATACCTCTAATTCTAGAACGTCCATTCCTGGCCAATGGAGGAGCGGTAATAGATGTTAGAGCTGGCACCTTAAAAATGAGGGTGAATGATGATGAGGAGATATTCAGAGTGTACCAGGAAATCCACCCCCAACACACTACAGAGATTTGTGCAAGATCAATGTATTGACATAGGATAAGTGTGGGGTGGTGGATGCTAAAGGTCCACTTCTGAGGGATCTTGTAACTACGGTGCCCAAGCTTATTGTGGGTCCTATGCCAGAGAATCTGGTGAGAAATGTGATCAAAGTGATGAGGGAAAGTGTGGAGGCTTTTTCCTCAGGTGTAATGAAAAGAAAAAGATGGTTCTCGAAAGGGAAGAATTGTTAGAGAACATCTGGAAAAAGGATGGTTCACGTCGTGCCGCGATGTAAAATCATATGCTACTTGGGAGGCAACTCAAGTGTACCACAGGTGATTTTTCTTTCCTTTAATTTTTTTTATTTTTTTTAACTTCACTTTGGTTTTTGTTCTTTTGTTGAGTAAGCAAGGGAAAAGGGGAAGTCTCAGTACCCTCAGAAGCAGAAGCTAAGGAGCATGGAAAAACATAAGTGTGGGGTTGAAAACCCTTGTGATAAAAAGGGACAAAACGTTCTGCTAGCTAGGCTCAGAGGTCTCAGGAAGTATCCCTAACCCTTCTTTTAATATTAATGCATGCTTTGGGGACATAGCATATTTTAAGTGTGGGGTGAGGGAAATTTTAAAAAATTGTGGATGTTCATTTCGGGTGAAATTAGTGCTTGGTTTGAAATTTGATTGACGTGAACTCTGAGTTGAGAATAGTTCACCCACCCTTTGGTTTTTCTTATCAGTTCTTTTCTGAAGCGGAGCAACTTTGAATCTGCAATAAATTTTTTGTTTGGTATGTAAATAGTTGTTTTGCTTATAGTTAAGGACTTTCCCGGTGATGGATGGATAAAGACCGTCTTGAGGGAAAATTAGTCAGTAGGATGTTTTTTGTGATCCCTTAACGGATTTTTAGCTTGATACTCTTGTTGAGTGTTATACATGATTGTAAGATGCAAGTGAATTTTAATTTTGAAGCATGTCGACAATTGTATCACTTTACGACTCTTTATGCTTATTGATTAATTTTGATTTTAGGTGATTAGCTGGGTTGAGAGTCTATATGGGTCTGTCTTGCTTGAACATGTGCACTGAGTGTGAGATATTGTCTAGCCCATGATGTAATGTAATGTCTAGAACTTTCCTGGTTTGTTTGCAAAGTGAATGAGGGATGTTGAATGTAATAGATGATATAGTCATTTCTTTGAATAAGCCTATTTTCATCCTTTGTTTTACCTGCTCTTAACGTCTAATCCTAGTTAGCCCTCCTTTAGCCTATTCTTTGGTAGAAATAATAAAAGCTTAATCCTTTTCCTACCATAGATTTGAATTTGATCCAAAACTCCTAAGCGCTTATGTAAAAATTCAAAAGAGTAAAGGAAGACGAATTTTGAAAAGAAAAGAAATAGTTTGTTGGGGATATTGAAGAAAAAGAGTGAAGGGTGAAATTGTTCAAAACGCCTAAGTGTTGGTAGGAAGTAAAAAAAAGATTAGCTAATGTGCATGAGTTGGTTGTGTTTGTTGAGTCAATTCTTGAGACGAGAAGGTCCTAAGTTGGTTATACTTGAATTTAATTGGGATATATATAACATGCTCCATTTGAACATGCCATCTTAATTAGTCATTGTAGCCTTAACTTGAATCATCTTTCTTTGATGGGTAATGTGTGAGTCCTTCTTGTACATGAGATGTAATGGAGTTGTTTGAGGACGAACAAGGATTTAAATGTGGGATAGTGATCTTGGGCATATTTACATGCCCAAGTTCTATTTTATATCTAATTTTTAGTCATGTTTGTCAATTAACTTAATTACAATCTCATGTGTTTTATGTATAATTTGATGCATACACTAACCAACATGATTAGCCTATTTTATAGGTGAAAAATGCTAAGGACAAGGCTAAATATGATGATGGATGAGTAAGAAGGATGCTTGGATTGAAGTGCATAGAAGATGCGTGAGGAAGACATGAAAACAAGGCTACTACACAACCCATCATGTCATGCTATGCCACAGGCACGCCTAGGGTCGTGCCACACCATGCGTGTGCATGTGAGGGACTTTCAGGCAGTAGACTTACGTGATGGTGTCGTGCCACTGGGGGTTCCCCGCATCCAGGCCCGTGGAAAGCCAAGCGATGCCCAGCTGCATTTCCCAAGCCATGCCAATGACTAAACTCCAATGAGCATGTGTGACAAGTCCGTGTCACGGAGGCACTGTTGCGCATTAAGCAATGTGACACGGAGCTGGTCTCCCACGACCAAAATTTCACCTAGTATGAAAGGAAAACTTAGTTATTTTATTTTATTTATCTCACGAAGCTGGTCTTCTTCTAGGGTTGAGGCTACAGAACATGATTGTAATTGCTTAGTTCCATTTGGTTCAAGTTTTCATTATTGTTAATTCTTACATTCTTATTTTATTCATTTCAATGCTTGATCACCACTAAAATGCACTTGTTTTGTAAAACTCAAAAGAGCAAAACCTAGGATAGAACTAGGAAGTCAAGAAGTGAGTTCAAGCCTTTAGGACTGATTCGCGGTTAGGATAGCAATATACCTAATTTGCCTCGCTTGGTTCTAAATTGGGAAGATAGCTAGACACCTAATTTGGAACTGTCACATCTCTGCTCTCTGATGTAGTTGTGAAGCTATGTAATGTTAAATGGTTAGAAATTTGAAACACCATAACCAAGGGAATTAACCCCGTAAATGACTACACATAGATAAGTGCTTATGAATTAGGTTGTTACTTCCACGCTCAATGATGTAGTTGTGACGCTAATTCGACTATGTTTGGAGGCTCGAAAGACCATGAACATTGCATTTATCTTGTGAGACAAAAAATGAAGTCACATACTTCAACCAATATGAATTTTATCTTTGCATGAATGTTTGACCTTAACCCTAGATTCTTCTCATTATTGTTTTTCCAATTACTTTGTGATCACACTTAGATTAGTTACAACAACAAAATCATGAAAACTAGCTCTTTTGAGATTTGATTTAATACTTGAACTTGACAATTCACCTAAAATATAGTCCATGTGGGTTCGACATTCGTCTCTTAAGAGTCATTGTATTACTGGTACGACCACGTGCACTGGAGCATAGTCATTCTTTAGAATGGAGACCAAAGCCTCCACTTTCCATTCCACCATGTTCGCTACTACAATGGCCGGTAATGTGTTTTCATCTCCCAAAAATACATAGTAAATGAGATGGGAGCACCTAGAGCTCCAAGACTAGAGGCTCTTAAATAGATTTCTTGGCTGGTGGGGTTACATGATTCTTCATATTAAGATCAATCTTTTTAGAGCATAAGTATACGTCCCAATACTGGAAAGTGCATTAACTATCTTATCACCCTCTTTTATCTCGTTACGATCTTCATTCATCAACACACTACAAAGTCGTCAATATAACACCTCTCCTAAATAGGCATCATTCGAAGCTTAGCCTCCATAATATCAATCACTAAGACAACCCGCATAACACTTGGCTTCTTTATAGATTGGCACACATTAAAAGTCACTTCTTTATTATTCAATCGAAACTTTTGTTATCTGGTCTCCATGTCCACAAGAGCATGGCCGGTGGAAAGGAATTGTCTCCCCAAGATAATGGGGACGTAAAAATCCACCTCACAGTCAAGAATAGAAAAATCGGCTGGAAATATAAAGGACTTAACCTTTACCAAAACATCATAAAGAATCCTCACCGGATTTTTCACTGTACGATCAACCATCAGAGACCGCATTGTAGTTTGTTTAGGGGTTCCCAAGCCAAACTATCTTTACACTGCTAGCGACAAATGATTAATACTAGCCCATAGATCACATAGAGACTTAGAAAAATTTAAAGCTCCAGTATTGCACGGTATGGTGAAGGCTCCAGGGTCTTTTTTTTCTGAACAAGAGACTGAGATGCTATTGCACTATAATGGTGCAAATAATCAGCAGGCTCAAAGCTTACGGTCCTCTTCTTAGTGACAAGATCCTTCATATATTTCTCATTTCCAGACATCTTCTTAAATTCCTTACCTAAAGGGATATTCACAGATAATTATTTTAGTATCGAAATAAATCTATGATACTTCCCTTCTTTGACCTTCTTCTTCAACCTCTGGGGGGAAGGTGGAGGAGGTCTAGGAATGGGAGTCAACTTTTGAGAGACCTTCTTCTCCCTCCCTTTTACAAGCATAATCTCCTTTTGCAATACTTGGAGTTTCCTTTTCAATTGCATAATATACCATGACTTGATCCTCAAAATCTAGCACCTTAAAATCATCAATTCACTCGAGCTCAACTGTCTCATCAAAAACAATCGGTATAGAAGGATTAACTGTCATCTTTCCACTTCTAGTCATAATGGCTATATAATGACTGTCATTTTTTGGGTTTCACATCATGTTACTAGGAAGTGCGCCCTTTTACCTCTGATTGATAGCAACAAATATTTGTCCAAGCTGCTACTCAGTCTTCTTAATAGCAATGGTACCTTTTGGTTCATCCCAGAAATATCTGGGGGAAGCTACTTAAAGTGGCCATCATTAGACTCCATATACTTCAAGACGTTGGATAACATATCCTCTACCCTAGAACCACTAGATTCTACTTCTCAATTTACTAGAGGAACATATAACCCACTTCTATCATTCTTGTACCCATTACGCTTTTTCCAGTCACCATTGTCCCTTACCTCTACTCCTATCCCTGTACTGGCCCCGATTGTAACTGTTGTCCCTGTAATAGTTTCAACCTTAGTCCCCTTGACATTGGCTCAATGAGTCTTGTTTAGACCCTTTCGCATTAGTCCAAAAACCTGCCCTTTAATTGTTCAAATAATTTTCTTCTTCCTAAAACTCTTACTCTCCACCATCATTCCTTTGGGCTTTTCCTTACGACCCAACTGCACTTACCTTTTATGTCCCGACTCCCATAATATGCTTAACAAGTATCCCCATCGTTGTTTGAATCCCAGCAATATCAAGATCTCTCTCTTCATCCTTCCTCCTCTGCTCCACAGACATGCTTACCGCATAAGTACGACAGGATTCTCTACCTTTCTTGTGTGCTGGTTTTAGTGATCCTGTCAAGAGCCTCAGTATCTTCAGCATAGGTGTGACTTATGAATGTTCCATCGGAGACAATATCAGCCTCTGCCTTTGTATTATCATTCAGAGACCTATAAAATATCTCCAACAGTGTATCATCTAAGATTCTATGGTTGAGCACCTTTCTCAATTTTTTGTTGAAGCATAACCAAGTCTCATGGAGTGCCTCAGAATTCAGCTGTCTAAAGTTGTATATCTCATCCTTTAGTTTCAATGCTTTGCGAGGTGGAAATAATCTCTCCAAAAAAATCCCTTTTGAATTATCTCCAAGCAATAATAGAATCATTTGGCAACTCAGCCAACCAGAGCGTTGTCTCACTCACCAATGAAAAGGGAAATAACCTCAGACGAATTGCATCCTGATTCACCCCCAATTGTTTGTATTCCTTGCAAATACCCACAAAATATGTTAAGTGAGTATGCGCATCATCAGTAGCATGACCAAAAAATATCCCCTTCATATTGAGAAATTGGATCATTGTGCTAGTAATATCAAACTTCTCCCCAGCAAGCAAAAGGGGAGGAACAATAGCACCAGTTGCACCGGCCTCATCAATATTAGAATCATCACCGTCATCACAGTATTGGTGCCTTTACTGGTCTAGACCTCTATTTCTTCTAGCTGGCTTAACATCAGCAACTTTGCATTGCTCTTAAGAAAACCTAGCTACCTCTCATTCCGATGCATGAGCCTGTTCTTCAGCTAACATTTGAGTTGATTCTTCTTCCACTATCTCTTGCCTGCGGACGTTGTCCATTTTCTTTATATTTCTCAAAGTTTGCTCAAGTTCATGATCAATTACAACTAGGGTGTTCCTTGGCTTTGGGTATTGGGTATACATGAATCTAAGACCTATAAAGAAAACAAAACCAACAAAAATATAAAATGAAAATAAGGACCAACAACAAAGCTAACACAATTAACTAAAGCCTAAGTCGTATTTCCGGGCAACGACGCTAAAATTTGATGTCACCCAAATTACACCTTTAGATGAGATATATATGGGTCGATGTTCAAATATAAAACCCAAAAAGGATTGGGGTCGAATCCCACGAGAAATATGGTGAGGACCTCGGTTAATGCATTTACTACTACTATTAATCTACTTAGGACCTCAATTAATGCATTTACTACGACTATTGACCTACTTATTTCCTATGGGGAGGCTTGTAACAAGAAATAATTCTCAAATAGTATGTAGTAGTGATTATATTCTTGGTTAAAATTTATTGTATTCAATGAGTGAAGTGACTAGGATTGTGTTCCAAATGATTTAATAGCTATGCAGGCTTAATTAAACTAGTGATTTATTCTGGTCCTTAGCATGCAATATTGGTAAGTTAACTTCACCTAAATTATTGGTCCCTTGATTAGATAATTATCACCACGCAACTTGATTCATATGCGGGTGTACACATGACTTACCCTTACCTTAGATATCGAATTAGCTATTCCTGGATAAGGTCAAGCTATTAGATGAGGGTATGTAGCCTCAAATCTCCGTTGTTAATCCAGTGAGTAAGAATAAGGCAATTTCTATTGTTTTCGACCTTTAAGAAGCAATTAAAATAAAGGGAATAATATACATGCATAAACCACATTCAAGAATCACTATGTATTTTTCCTACGTTTTTTAATTCATTAAGGTTCCCACAACCCTAGTTATGGATTTAGCTACTCATGCTTGAAGAATTATAATTAACGATTTTAGTATAAATCATAATCATAAACTGATATTTAATTTTAGAAGAAATCACACTTCTTGTATTAATCAACAATAACCCAAAGTCAACAATCAAGGATTGTTTGATTCTTCAAAACACAAGAACAAAATTAGAAAAATTGTTTCTTGAACTTCAATATTGAACAACAACCTAAAAAGTATGTTAACAAGTTTTAAATTGTAAAAAGAAACCTAAATAAAGTATTTATGGACATAATAAATCCAATCCTATCTAGACAAGGAAGTTAGGTTAGCAGTGATGATGACTCATTAGTGGACCTAACGAGTCGTTTCGTGTCATAACGGGACCTTCTTAGCAATTCTTCCTTCTTGTTGACAACTGAACCAATGACTCGTTAAGTGATGTGATGAGTCGTTAAGTCATTTGTTTCCTTTGATACATGAATTTCCATCCCTCTTAACATGTGCCCACGACTACTCCTTATGAATCGTTAAGTCTCATAATGACTCATTGCTCTTTTTGTCAGGACTCTTAGTACTTTTCTCCTTTTCTGGACTTATGATGACGATTACTTGTGATGATTCGTTAAGTCGTAGGAAGACTCATTTCTCTTCTCGTTAAGAGTCTCAATACTTTTGGTCTGCTTTTTCTTCCAGTTCTCACGACACACATGACAAGTCGTTGTCACTCCAAATGAGTGATTGTGTCAACTAGTTACTAGTACTGTTTTCAGTCCAAGTTCTCTAATTCATGGCCCTCTCCTCCTAATGGATCAAGGGATGAGTCATTGAGTGACATGAAAAATCATTACGTTACTGACAGTCCAACCTCAGCCCATTTTTGTCTTATTTTTCCCATTTCAGTTTTCGAACCTGTTTCCCTGCAACCCTAAACACAAACACATCATATCTATATAAAAATACCTGGAATTATCATATTTTCTTAGTTTTAAGCATCAAAAGTGTTGTACAACCATGACATATCAACACTCTTATAGAGGACCCCATCATGGCTACCTTGGCACGTAGTTCTAAGACCTGGGTGCGCGGGGACCTTAGTCTACTCAGTGTTAAATACTACTCCCAAAATGTATATAATTCTCATATCATAATCATAAAATATTGGTTTGCATTGCTAGTTTAAATCCTGAAATTCATAACATGTTAATATACATGAGTAGCCATGAAAATAGTGCCGAAGATAGGCCATGGTATGTAGACTTGAATTTTGTAAAGATCATGCATAATAAGGTAAAAGCATCATATCTTGTCATTCCTGTGTTCATGATGAATTCTAGTTGAAAACATGCATTATAATCATAATTCATAGCTCGAATCGTAAGAGGTTAGAAATCATAAGAAATCATGGAATTTCATACAATTTGATTCAAACCCTAGAAGTTCATAAAATCATGCTTGAGATTTGAATTTCATAGATTCATGAGGGAATTTATAAGGTACATTCAATCATAATCATAGGAACATAAACTAAATCATGAGAGGACTAATTTCATATATAAACTTGAGAGAATTCAACAACAATTGCACAAAACCCTAGAATTCAAAAATTTAAGCATGGGAGGTTAAAATTGTTCGCCTATCTGGATGACTACACGCAAGTGCACGTGGTCGAACAAGTAGTAAGTGGCTCAAGTAAGACAAGTATCGATCCCACAGGGACTGGACTATGGGGCAAATCTACTCAAGTGTCAATTAACTGTAACTCTACAAATGCAGGCAACAATGTAAAGAAAAGTTTTTATATTTTGTTATCTAAATTTATACTAAGTCTAAAATGAATATACAAGTGAGTCTGAACTATGAATGTGAGCATGCTG
>JACEIK010006011.1:64379-98330 GCA_018107945.1 Datura stramonium
TTCACACTTTCCTACAATTTACATGAGAATGTACAAACATTGTTAGATAAATAGGACAAAACAACGCATTTGAGTATCACTTGGGCATATAAATATGCCCTCGATCAAAAATCATTAATTCAACTTGAAAAGGGCATGAGAGTGGAATAAATCCCCATTCGTAGCACTACATACCTGGTTTGAATGATTTCGAAGCTTGTCTGGAAGACCCAAAGAGTAATTGGGAAGAGAAGGATGAAGAGTCCTAGCATTGTTCTTGAACGAGTTGATCTTTCAATTAGAATATTACGATTAGAATGAGGGTTTTGGGTAGTTAAACCTTTTAAAAACACCCTTTAGGAGGCTTAAAATGACTTATTTTAGGAGTTACAAGCTTAAGGTTTTACCAAAACAGCCCTAGGAAATTGATATAAAAACCTACCCGACAGCTTCAGCGACCCATCCAATGAGTCATTGTCTGTCCTGACACTCATTGTTTCTAAAGTACATTTGGTACTATTATAATTCCCCAACCAACAGCTAGACATGATGAGTCGTTACATGATAAAACAACTCATTACTCCTCTCGTTGTTACCACTGTCATACCTGCATTGATTCTGAAATCATTCCAACGGATCAATACCACGAGTCATTATATGTCCGAATGAGTCGTGGTATCCTTCCATTGTATCTGAAAAAATTTCGACCCCTATCTAAACTCCACTTAATGACCCCTTAGGATGACCCATTACATGAACTAACGAGTCTTCACTTGATAGGTCATTGTCCCTTACAACGACTTGTTCCTTGGGTCATTCTGTGATTTTGGTGCCATTTCCTGCAGAAAGTCCCAGGTCTGATCTAAGGAACTTTTGGGGTGTTACAAGACTTGTCAGATTAATTGCTTAAGGTTAATATTTCATTTCACTATTCAAATAAGCACAAGTAAAATGGGGAAATGGTTTTGGAGATTATTGTACTACTTAAAAGTAAATTGAACAGAAAAATAGAATTGTTTGCAAAGTGTTTGTAATTCAACTAATGAGAGAAATCTTAGGTTTTGGCACCGCTGTTATTAAGTTGAGTTGTAGCACTTGAATACACTTGAATAAACTCTTCTATGATTGCTAGTTCCAAGTTACGATTCCATTTCATACTATTCTCTCGAATATGTAAGAACTATCTCATGAACCTTAACACCTATATCCCTATGGTTGCAGTAGAAGTATAAGACGATGATTGAAAATACTTGTGTTCAACTGAATAGGGTTGAAGGGTATATCCCTATCCCCATCAATAAAATCAACTCTTGAACTAGATGAACAAGATAACTAAAACCTATTCTATGCTTGCTTTTAACCCCCTTAGTTTCCTCTCCCAAGTTCAACTAGGAGCCAATAGATAATATGCGAAAGGTGATCAAGCTAATGATGAGTTGGTAATTTACCAACTCATTAGGCTTTTGATATTAAGCGTTAGCTTGATTTTCAAGTCATTTAGATGAATTTTATGCCCTTTGTGCCTTTTTATGTGTAGGAATCTGAGTTCAAGAGAAAGAGCAAGAAATGGAGAAAAAAGGATGAAGTTAGGTGAAAACCGATGCTTCACCGGAGGACACCGGTGAAACTCCAATCAAAAATAGATGACCACTAACCTGAAGAGAATTTGCAATCGGTGGCCGCAGATATTAACCGGCAACTCACCGGTCAAATCACCTATCGGTGTCTGCACTTTCTGGACCAAGGAGTAAGTGGATCGGTAGATCGCCGATGAAGGTTGCCAAACCGCAGATGGTGTCACCAAATGGTCCTGGAGAATCACCGAATTTGTAGAAGATAATGGATGGTTTTTCGCGAAAAGTAACCGTCTAACCACCGACGCCCCTGCAAGTGATAAAATGCCTGAACAGGGGAAATAATGTCTTGCACTAGAAAAAGGGGAGATTGGTTGCCCTAATTTTCTATATAGTCTAGAAGAAAGTACTCTATAGATAACTTTTATACTTTCTAGCTTTTTGAACATTCCTTTTTCCTTGGAAAGAGAAGAACTCCATTGGAGGAGATTGTTGACTATTGTTTTTCTTATTTTCTTCTTCTTCCATTAGCAAGGTATAACCATTGTTGCAGACATATTGTGATTTTGATTTTGCTTTTTCTTACTAATTAAATCGTTGAGTTTTTTATTTTGCTTGTTTTTACTAATGAAATCATTGGGTTTATTGATGAATATACTCTTTAGTTTCTTAATCATGAGTAGCTAAATCATCAACTAGAGGTATGCGATGATGGGTGTTTAATTAGATTAGGTATTGCTAGATTCATATTAATATTATTTAATTAGTGTTAATTTGTTGAGTTCTATCTAATTTATAATTGATGATTGATAATTGCAAATGTAGGTTGACTATTCTTACTTGATTTAGCTTGAAAAAGAAGAATTCAAGTATTGGGAGAGAAATTGATGGTGGGAATGGATGTGATTGTGTGGAGTTGGGCTAGAAATAGCCAAAACCCATGTTCATAATCCTAATTAGTAGTTGATGGCTAGAAATAGCTCATCTAGTAACCCAAATCCTATTGGGCTAATTGATGTGTGTCTTGAGGTTCAAAAGCACTCGAGGAAAAGGCATCTATGAGGTTGAAAAACATAGGATGCCATCTTTCCCAAAGTTATTTACATTTATTCGCAATGATTTGACGAGATATCATATCATTATTTGATTATCACCCCATCTACACCACACCTATAGTCTTCTCTCATTATTGTTTATCAATTTTGGTTATTTTTTCTATCTTGGCAAGCTGGTTTGACATCCACAATATTGTTAAGTCTATTTTTCCCCCCAAAATTTTTCTGTTTTATTTTCCTTAATTGGTGCGAATTAATTCAAAATTTATAAAACAACACTTATGCAAATCATTCACTAGTCTCTGTGGGATTTAACTCCGACATCCGTCAGGAATATTTTTTTGATACAATGACCACTTACACATTCTCTAAACGAAGGAGTGTATTTGATCATTATAAAAATGGCATTGTTGCAGGGGAAAAGAGCTTGATATCCTTGTGTTGTTTGTTAATTTGAGTTAACCTTACATCTTAATAGTTGACGTTGATGTTGCTGTTGTTGGCTTTTACTGTCAGAGTTGGAACTTCATCTGGCCGTTCTTGAGTGATCACTGTTATTCTAATGAGCCCCTTTGAAAGGTTGTTGAGAGACCCCAAGGGGACACCTTATGTGGAGACTCTCAAGTTGGTGGATAAGATGTGGCATAGAGAAGGGAGGAAAGATAGTGTTGTTGGTCATGATGAAACAAATAGAGCTATTAATGACTTATATAAAGGTTTTTCATAGAAGTTACCATCAAACCAATTAAGGCTATGAATATTCTTATAATGAAAATCATGGTTGGAACGATGTCTGTTTAGCTGAAACAAGTAGTCAAGGAAGTGATGATTCACTCTTATCTCGCATGAAAAACACTCTTGAGGAGGTGTTCGAAAAAGTTATTTCAACTGATTCAGGAGTGCAGGAATTACAGAGTGAATTGTTGGACCTCACTACGATAATGAAAAATCATGATGTAGAAATAAAACAATTAAAGGACAGAATGAATGTGTTAGCACTCGAAGTGGCAGATCAACAAGTAACATAGGAAACAAAAGTTTCACCACCCCAACCCAACATGGATGAATAAACATTTGGATGGGAGATAGAAGAAGAGATTCTGGAAGAACTGTTTTGTAGCCTTTTCTTGAGCGGTGAAGAATAGAAGGAGGTATGTTAAGTGAACAAAGGGATAGGAACTTACACCTTCCAACCGAGGAAACTCGACCTCGAACTCAAGAATCGGACAACACCACCTCCATAACCATATATTGTTGTACATCTGCGTTTGGAACTCAAACCCTTACCTATTCATTTGAGATATGCATATTTAGGGGAAAATGAGACACTCCCAGTCATTATTTTAGCAAAGCTCATGCCTAACTAGGTAAAAAAATGCATACTGGTATTGAAAAGGCATATCCGAGCCTTAGGGTTGTCGATAGCTGATGTTATCAGTATTCCTCCAGGGATTTGCACTCACAAGATTAATCTTTAAGAGAATTGTAGCCCATCAGTCGAGCATCAGAGGAGTCTAAATCCACCTATGCAAGAGGTGGTTAAGAAGGAAATTATTAAATGGCTAGATGTTGTAGTGGTATATCCTATTGCCGATAGCTGTTTGGTAAGCCTCGTATAGTGTGTGCCTAATAAAGGGGGCATTACGATTGTCCCAAAAGAAAATAATGAATTAATGGCAACCCGCCCAGTTACCGGATGGAGAGTTTGCATAGAATACCGTAAGTTAAAATCCTAGAAAAAGAAAGATCACTTCCCTGCGCCCTTTATAGACCAAATGCTAGATTATTTGGCCGGAAAAGAATATTATTATTTCTTGGATGGATACTTGATAATGTCCAAAATATACTCGTCAGTCGAAGAGTATACACGGTTGTTGTATCAAAATAAATATCCCGATGGATGTTGGGGTTGAATCCCACAGAGACTACTGAATGATAATTATGTGTGTCGATTGAAAATTTGAATTTAGCTTGCACCACTTAGGAACAACATAGTAATAAACAGGTTGGGGGAGATTGAAATTTGTAATAGAATATAACTTCTAATTTGGCTGACTACGGGCTGACTACGATAGAAAATTTCCAAGATTGTTGACAAGAATGGTGAAAGGCTAGAGGTGTGGTGTAGATGATATGCTAACTAAATAGGGTCATTCTAGGCCATCTCATAAGTTCAATTAGTGTAAATAATCTCCAAAAATGTCTATTGTAATCTTTTCAACTTTATAAATACCTCTTCGTAAAGTTTTATCAAACCTCTAGACACCATTAAATCAACCCGATCAGATTTGGATTAATAGCTGCACTAATTTCTATCTATTAGCTTCTAATTAGGAGTGAGAATGTAATTTTGGCTATTTCTATCCAATTTCACAATCTCTCATCCGTACCCACCATTAAATTCTCTCCGAATACTTAATTATTTCGGGAAGAAACAATCAAATAAGAACAATTAGACCCACATCATAACAATGGATCTTTAATTATAGATTGAAGAGAATCTAACAGATTTATACTAGTTAAACAATATTTAGATGAATCTAGTAATACCCACTCTAATTTAGATTCATCCTCACACATCTCTAGTTAACGATTTAGCTACTCATATCAAGAAATTCAAAAGCACATTTAACAATAAACTCATTGGATTCAATAACATGAGTAGAAAAATCAAGTTCAACTAGTAGTCTTCAACAATGGCAGTACCTTTCTATAAAGAAGAATAAGAAGAAAGAGAGAACAGTTCTTTTCTAAATTCTTCTAATCAAATTCGCTCTTTCTCTGCCAAGGAACAGCGCAAAGCTGTGAAATTGAAAGTTGATGAGTAAACAGTACTTTTTCAAGAATATATCCAAAAAAAAAGGGTATCTTCTCTCTATTTTTTAGTGATGGACAATTTTTTCTAATGAGTAGTGGTAGTACCCCAAGGGTTTGTCATACAGATGCTACTTTCAATGAATTCAAGTAATTATCAGCAATTCCTTCGGCGTTTCGCCGATCTCCATTCATGCATAGCTGATTGTTTGATCTTCAATCCAGCCAGTTCAGGTGTCATTTGGTGACTGGAAAGGCATGTCACTGTTGGCAACCTGCATTTCATCGATGGCTTTGTTTCCTAGAGGCAGTGGTGGTCATATTTTGACTGGTGTTTCTGCTGGTCTTTGGTGGAATGCTGAATTTCATCCCACTTCCTTCTTTTTGCTCCATTTCTTTCTCTTTTCTTCACATTAGACATCTGTGATCACGGGAAACAATATAGGTCCCGTGGATACGCTTTATAGCTTAAATTAGTCTTGTTGTTCAAGTTTATTGATACATTTTCATGTGATTTTATAAAAGTGAAGATATGTGCTAACCAACATGATTAGCCTTTGTTTTGTAGGTTTTGATGACTTTTGAGGAGCTAATTCATGAATTGGTGAAGTTAGGGCTTGGAGAAGGAATAAACACGCTAACGTCAGCAAAGAGTGAGTGCTCCAAACAGCCCCCATGCGCGTTGGCAACGTGCCACGGCATGAGGGCTCCGCGACCAAGAGGGTGTGATGCGCTGCCCAAGCAGCGTGCCACGTTGCCATCGCGGCAAGGTTCTGCCGAAGCCGATTTTCGGGTTGATTTCCAGTGAGTTTCACGATGCCTCTGTGTCACGGAGGCAGTGTTCCACGATGCACTGCAGGACACGGAGCCGTTCCACGATAGGCCAAATTATGCATGTTCTCCATTTACTATAAATAGGACCCTTAGCTCTTATTTTCATTTGGTCACGATTTTATTCAGAAAACTGCATAGGAGTGAAGGAAGAAGGGAGAACTCATCTAGGGTTTATCAAATTCTTCTCATCTACCAACTCATTTAAGTATGTAGTTAGGAGTAGATTAATAGTAGATTAGAGTAGATTAACGTTAGTTTTACTAACATGAATGGCAAGAACCCTTCCTCTAGGGTTGAAGACATGAATTATGATTGTAATTCATGATATTATTTTGGAATTGGAGTTATTGATTGCCTTTGGCCTTGCATTTTGTTTTGCTAAGGCTGGTTTTTTATGATTGATCACTATAAAAGCATATTTGTTAGCTTGGGAAATAGCTTGAGAAGGCATTACCTAAGTCAAGACATGAGAATGTGGGGAGCATGAAGTAATCTCGGGAGAGGTTCCGTGATTGGATAGAAATATACCTAACACCTTGCTTGGTTGACACTCGGGGGTTATGATAGACCGTAACTTGGGATGTCCCATCACCACTCGAAGAAGGTAGTTGTGCGGCTAAGTTGCGTTAAATGGTTAGACGTACGAAAGTCCCTAATCGTTTCCCCATAAACCACAACATGATTGATTGCCCGACTAGAAATTAAACCCCGCCACAATGATGCAGTGAGGCTAGATTGCCGTGTTAAGAGGCTCAAGTTAGTTCATGAACATGCAATTCTAGTTATGTGAAATAACAATTGATAGTCCCATACTTATTCCATTGCAAATCGGATTATCGCATGATTATCTGGTTTTAACTCTATGTTGCTCCTAAGCACTTTCAGAATACTGACCCAAACTTAGACTTAAATATTCTTCAAACGAAAATGTCTGCCATCACCAACACTTTATATATTTACATCACACTAGAAATGGATAGTTAGAGGAATGGGTCCAGTCCCTGTGGGTTCGATAATCCGGTTCTTAAAAAGAGCTACTATATTACTTGCACGACCCGTACACTTCGGGCACGCCAGTTTTGGCGCCGCCGGGGACTCGGCGAAGTTTTGATAATTTATCTATTTTTGTGTGATTTTTAAATTGTCCTTAAGTGTTGAGAAACTTGGTCTAAGTCTGTCTATTTGCAGGTGACAGGTTGTCCTGCCGAGCTGGCTAGAAATAGAGAGCTTGTGGAACCGTTGGCCGGAACCTGAACGTCAAATCCATTTGCAAAGGAGAGTAGCTCTAGAGCAAAGCTGAAGAGACTTCAAGAAAAGGTACAACAACAACCACCCGCGGGACAAGGTAATCAACGTTATCGGAAGCAATGGCAAGACCCGCTCAAGTGGCAATCCCACTAGCGACGAATGTGACCTCAGATCCGTAAACCGGAGCCTGGAGGGAACTTTGAACTTAGACAGAATATGGTGCAGTTGTTACATTCTAGTGGTCAGTTCACTGGAATGGCACATGAGGACCTGCAGCAGCACTTATGAGCTTGAGATAAGTGACACGTTTGTCCCCACCGGCGTGTCCACAGATTATGTCCGATTAACCCTCTTCCCATTTTCATTATTGGGAGAGGTGAAAAAGTGGCTGAAGGCTGAGCCACCGAACTCCATAACTTCATGGGATGACTTGGCCAGAAAGTTCCTTATCAGATTCTTTCCTTCAGGCAAGACTGCAAAGTTGAGAAGTTAAACACAGTTTTCAAAGCAGAAGCGTGATGAGAACTTGTATATGGCTTGGGAAAGATTCAAGTCATTGTTGAGAGACTGTCCCCATCACCAGCAATCAAATGAAGTGCTGGCCCATACCTTTGTATAATGTCTGGACCCACACACAAAAATACTACTAGACTATGCATCGGGTGGCAAGCCTTGGAGAAGACATATGATGAGTTGTACACTTTGTTGAACAAATAATTGCACAAGGAACCAGAGTGGCACAAATAATCATCAAGAGGGTGAAGAAGATCAGGGTTGACAAGAAGCAGATGGTTTGAATTGCTTGGCAGCACAGTTAGCCTCGTTCCAACATCAAATGTTGACTCAGTTCAATAAACTGAGTATGCACCAACACCAGGGCCAGGTTAATGCATTTCAGCAAGCTCCGAGTTGGTGTGAAATTTGTGGTAATAATGGGCACAACGCAGAATTTTGAGGAGCCAATCCGGAATCAGTCAATTTTTTTGGGAATGTGCAAAGAATCAGAATTTCAGGAACAGCTCCAACAGAAATTGACAGGGCCACCCAAATTCTTTTTGGGGTGGAAATCAAAAGCAGCCCTATGCAACCTCAATAACATCAAAAGATTGTAAATAGGCAGATTGATGGGCAGAGTAGCAGCTGTTGAGAGACACTCGCAGAAAATTATGGAGACCCAGAATCAGTTAGTAGAAAATCAGGCGAGGATGGCAGCAGACTTAATGAATCAGCAAGTAGCCACCGCAATCTTGAAAAACAAGTGGGTCAAAATAGCAGCTGCTCAAATATGAGGCCGCAAGGGGGATTACCAATGATGCAGATCCTAACCCCGGTGATTAATGCCATCAGTCTCAGAAGTGGGCATAAAGAAGGATGGTGCCTAGAGAGTTGAGAAAAGAGGTGCAGCCGAAGTTGGTAAGACCAGGACCACCCACCGATATTGGAGTAAATCAGAGTGCTGGGCAACAAAATGTGCAACCTTCATTGCAGCCAGCACAAAGACCACCACCACCATTTCCTCAGAAATTCAAAAAGAGCAAGGAGGAGGAATGTTTCAAAAAAAGTTCGAGACTTTCAAAGAACTTCACACAAATTTGCCTCTTATTGATGTCTTGGGAATGCCCAAGTATGCTAAATACTGAAGGACGCATATGGAACAGTTAGACATTGCGACGTCCAGACAATGGAATTGACTGAGGAGTGCAGTCACAGGTATTGAGCAAAAGGCCAAAGAAGCTCAAAGACTCGGGAGTTTTACCCTCCCCATACAAATTCGGTAAAGCTGAAGTGCTCCTGCTTTTGTGTGATTTAGGGGCAGCGGTTAATCTAATGCCTTTATCATTATTCAACACCTTGGGGTTGGGAAGACCGAGACCGACAAGGTTGATGTTGCAGCTGGCTGACAAGTCGCGAGTGACACCGGATGGAATCATAGAGGACCTTCATCACAGGTAAATTTGATATACCTGCTGATTTTATTGTTTTAGATTTTCAGGTTGATGACCAGGTACCATTAATCTTGGGATGGCCATTCTTGGCCACCGGAGGAGCGGTGATTGATTTGAAAGAAGGGACCCTAAAAATGAGGGTCGAGGATGAAGAAGAAATCTTCCGTGTCTACCAAGACTTAAACCCCATCCGCACACTACAGAAACTTTTGTTAGGTAAGTGTGTTGGCAGAGGATGAGTATGGGGTGGAGGATTCCACAGGTGCACGGCCAAAAGGCAATATCAAGAGTTCAACCCGAGTCTGATAAAGGGCTTCAAATTGAAAAGAAGTTGGAGAAAGGAGGAACAGGCAGAGTGGGAGGCTGTTTCCTCTCAACAGCAGAAGAAAGGAGATGGTTCTTGAAAGAGAACCCAGGTATGAGGATGTCCTGAAAAGGGCAGTCCACGTCGTGCCACGATGAAAAATAAGGCGCTGCTTGGGAGGCAACCCAAGGGTACCTCAGGTACACTTTGTAATTTTGATTTTTGGTTTGATTTTGTTATTTTAATTTGTTTGTTTGTGCTTTGGTGGAAAGTTAGGCACAGGTGGAGGGGAAGTCTATACCTCGGAGGAGGAAGCTGCAGGTGCTGCTGGAAAAGGAAAAGTGTGGGGTCGACCACCCACTAGTGCAATTTGTGGAAAACATGCTACTAGAATGGGCCTAAAGGCCTCAGGGAGTATTTACCCTCTTGAAATGTTAATTTGATTCACTGGGACATAGCATGATTTAAGGGGGTGAGGGAAATTTTGAAAATTTCAAAAATTTTGTGCCTAACAAATTGTTGGTGAATGTAATGCTTGTTTGGAAAAATGAGAAAAATTTGAAAATCTTTGTGAGTCAAGCATGAATTCATCACCCGTTGGTTTTTCTTTTTCGGTTCTTTTCCGACGTGGGGTGTTTGAACCGAACAATAAAATTTTTATTTTTATTTATTTATTTTTTTTTTCTTGTCTGTACATAATGTTTTAGTCAGACTGAGGGACTGTTTCCGACGATGGATGGATGACGACCGTCTTGAGGAAAATTAGTCGATAGATGTTGGGATTTTTGAATTCATAGCTAATGGATGCTTGATGTTCTTGTTATGTGCTAGATGAGGTAGATGCAAGTAAGTTCATATTGAATGGATGCAAGTGTATAACTTGTTTGAGACACTTAGGGCTCTTGAATTGACTCAATATAATTGAAGCTTAATTTTGAATTCTTGTGGATTAGCTATAAGAGCCCCAATGTGTCTTGAATTGGAGCATGCAGTGAGTGTAAGGTTTTTTTGAGAGTATTCTATGCTATTGTGGATTGTCTAGAACTTGCCTGGTGTGTGTATGAAGCGGAATGAAGGATGTGAATTGTAGGAGATGATTTAGGCATTTCTTTGAATTAACCCAATTTTTATCCCTCATTTTACCTACCTTGAAAAAATTAATCCTAGTTAGCCCCGTTGAGCCTTGAGCCTATTCTTTGATAGCTGCAACATAAGCTTAATCCTTTCTTTCATTATCCTGACTAATCCAAAGTCCAAGCGCTTGGTGTAAAGAAAATCAAAGAGTAAAGGAGTGAGGAGAATGAAAAAGAAATGAAAAGTAGCAAGTTGTAGAAGTTGAGAAAGGACAAAGGTGCACTTGTGTGGAAGTGGTTGATTATTGTTAAGGAGCAGAAAACAAAGTAATGAAAAATTATTCATAGAGCTCCTTACTGACAAGTCAAAAGTGCCTAAATAAAAGGGGAAACAGAAGAGGAAAAAGAAAACCATCAAGGATAAAAAGGTGAAGTAAGGAAAGGGAAGTTCGCCATGAGGGCGTGATATATTAAAAGCGCTTAGGAAAGATAGTCACTATTACTGGCCATAATAGTACATACCTATACCTGAGTTACATTACATCCTAAAAAGTCCTACTTGACTTGTTCATACATCCTTAAATTAGTGGAGTAAAACACTAAGGGCAAGCTTATGGGTCAGTGACATGAAGCATGTGAATTCTTTGTGAGAGTGGAGTGTAAATTTTTTTATATACCCACACATGTTGTGATGTAAAAATTTTTTTTGCGTGTGATTCGGTAACTCTCTTTCCGTGAGGGCAATATGTTTAATGGAAGGATAAAATTCATGTGGGATTTCTTAATCAGTTGATTGGCATGAGTTTGCAAGATTGGGAGTCGATTTTGAGGTTAAGAAGTCTTAACATAGTTGTATTCATAGATTGTTCTATTTTTAACTTGTATCCATGTAATAATTATGTCGTAGCTTGAATTATCTTGCTAAATTAGCGTGTGAAACTCTCCATATGCATGTTATGTAGAAGTTTGTTCGAGGACGAACAAGGCTTTAAGTGTGGGGTTGTGAACACGAGAAATAATATAGGTCCTGATACGCTTTTATAGCTTAAATTGGTCTTGTTGTCTAAGCTATTTGATACTTTTCACGGATTTTATATAAAAGTGAAGATATGTGCCAACCAACATGATTAGCCTTTGTTTTGTAGGTTTTTGATGACTTTGAGGAGCTAATTCATGAATTGGTGAAGTAGAGGCTTGGAGAAGGAATAAACACGCGAACGTCGGCAAAGAGGAGGCCCAAAACAGCCCCCATGCGCGCTGGGCAACGTGCCACGGCATGAGGGCCCGCGACCAAGAGTGCACGCTGGCTCAAGCAGCGTGCCACGCTATCGCCGCAAGGTTCTGCCGAAGCCGATTTTCGCTGACTTCCGTGAGTTATGATGCCTCCGTGTCACGGAGGCAGTGCTCCGCGATACACTCCGTGATACGGAGCCGTTCCACGACAGGCCAAATTATGCACGTTCTCCATTTACTATAAATAGGACCCTTAGCTCTTATTTTCATTTGGTCACGATTTTATTCAAAAACCTGCATAGGAGGAAGGGAGAGAAGGGAGAACCTCCATCTAGGGTTTATCAAATTCCCTTCTCATCTACCAATCTCATGTAAGTATGTAGTTAGGGAGCAGATTAACGTTAGCTTCCTAACATGAATGGCAAGAACCCTTCCTCTAGGGCAATAGAAGACATGAATTATGATTGTAATTCTATGATATTGTTTTGGAATTGAGTTATTGATTGTTCTTTCCGTCTTGCATTCTGTTTTGTTGGTTGTTTTTATGATTGATCACCATGAAAGAATATTTGTTAGCTTGGTAATAGCTTGAGAAGGCATTACCTAGGCTGTGACATGAGAATGGGAGCAATGAAGTAATCTCGTGAGAGGTTCCGTGTTTGGATAGAAATATACCTAACACCTTGCTTGGTTGACACACGGGGTTATGAAAGACCAACTTGGGATGTCACATCACCACTCGAAGAAATAGTTGTGCGGCTAAGTTGCGTTAAATGGTTAGACGTACGAAAGTCCCTAATCGTTTCCCCAAACTGCAACATGATTGATTGCCCGCGACTAGAAAATTAAACTCCTCGGCTCACAATGATGCAAATGAGGCTAGATTGCCGTGTTAAGAGGCTCGAAAGACCATGAAATATGCAATTCTAATTATGTGAAACAACAATTGATAGTCCCATTACTTATTCCATTTGCAAATCATTACTGCATGATTATCTGTTTTAACTCTATGTTGCTCCTAAGCACTCCCAGAATACTCGCTGGACCCAAACTTAGACTTAAATATTCTTCTCAAACGAAAATGTCTATCACCAACACTTTAGATATTTAAGATCACACTAGAAATGGATAGTTAGAGGAATGGGTCCAGTCCCTGTGGGTTCGATAATCCGTTCTTAAAAGAGCTACTATATTACTTGCATCGACCCGTACACTGCGGGCACGCTTAACTGCACACATAAAAGGCAGCAGAGCATAAAAATTCTCATAAACAACTCAAAACTAAGCAAAGTTCGTGCTTATATTTTAATGAGTTGGTGAATTACCAACTCATCAAACCCCCAAACTCGAACCATTTCTTAAACTCAAGTAATTCAACTCTCACCAGCTGAAAAATATGCCACTCTGTACAAGTTTAGACATCAACAACCACCTAGTCTATGACAACTCAAAAATGCTCACCCATGTCACCGAAAAAGAGAAGCAAATTCCCCTAAAACCAGAACAATGAAGATATTTCTGCGAGACTACCAACATTCACAAACATGGTCTACAAGAATTTTCATTTCAGTACAAGGGAATTGCTCATCCATAAAATACACATAGCAGCCTCAATTCATAATCATTCCACATTCAAACCCTACCTTAGAGCTTGCATTTCATGCCCTTTATGCACAGATTTACCTTTTTAATGCAATTGTGCCTTCAAAAGGGGTGATTCACTCACCGAAGAGAGAATCCCTATTTTCTTCATGACTTACGCATCTACACATGGATTTCACAAAGATAAGATTGTACTTACCTCCAAAAATATGCGTGCACCCAACTCGACCATAGTTCTTCCTTCGTAAAATCTCCACTACTGTGAAATTGCACTTAAAATTACTTAGGACTTGTGGGTCATGATGAAGGATAGCTAAGAGTAGGAAAATTGTTTAGCTTTAGTGACTAATGCATCCCTAATGCCTTTATAAACACTTGCAACATTCCACTATCTTATCGAAATTACTCCACCTTATTTCTCCTTGTTCTTTATTTTCATCCTTTGTTCAATACCAACCACTCTATGAATCTAAAATTATGCTTTTGTACGCAAGAGATAGCACCTTTTTCATTCTTTCTCTTTTGATGATTTAAGGTCTTTCATTAATGATTCATTCCTTTCATCACAATTTAGGGTGCTACCTGTTACACCTCATAAATTCTTGACATGTAGATGGCCTATTCGCATGTTGGTTAAGAGTTTTAGAATGCGATACATGCTAGAAAAAGGCCCGGGGAAAGATCGGACAAGCGCCAAGTCGGCGCGTCGCATTCCAGGAAAGCGACTAATAAATCGCATTCCAGGACGCGACTTATAAATCGCATCTCTCGAAAGTGCGACGAGAAAGTGACAATTGAGTATATATGCCCCCACTTCGGTTTATTTGTTTAACCATCAAATAATTTCCAGAACGTGAGAGAGAACAGAGGAAGCACGCAAGGTATATTAAATTATCGCCCGATTACGCCATCAAACGTAGTCCAAATCTAAATTAACCCTAGGTACCTAGGTATTTAGTAGCAGGAGCATTCTCACGGATTTTTGTTTCGCTGTAATACGCCCACCTAATCTTCGTGCTACCGGGTTAAGGTAAGTGAAATTAATCCAAATTAGTGTCAATTTGCTCCTAGTCAGATAGTGAATACTCTCCTTCTGGACTTTTTGAAAAATAGTATAAGTTTTTGACTGTTTTCAGATAAGCCCAAGCTTAGCTATAACATATCGAAAGTGATGTCGCCCTTCCGCAATAGTGCTGTATTTAGTACCAATGGACGCCCGCGGCGAATGCAGTTGGAGAACAGCTGGAGCGGTTTGATCTGAGCCTCGTCCTGACAGCCTGAGGAACGAAAGCTGGCAAAAAGGCGTAAAGCAGTCTCTCTGGTGCTGCAAACAAATGCCTTAGCCCTTTCTTTATAAATTATAGCAAACCCGTACCCCGAGTTCTCGTGAGTTGAATGCTGAGCATTACGCTTAGTAAATCGGTTTGCGTTGCCATATCGTATTCAGTTCGAAAGTTAGTAAAGCATGCGCCAATGGGCGAGTTAGCATTTCAGATTCAGTATAGCTCGTTGTATGATTAGCAAGCATGTTGTAGAATAAAAGATACAGATTTTCGCATAAAGTTAGTAAAGCAAAATCAGATAGACAGACAGTATTATGGCTACAGACTAGCCACTCAGATAGTTTTATGGCTACAGACTAGCCATTCAGACAGATGAGATCTGGCCACAGATTAGCCATTCAGTCAGATAGTATTTGGCTACAGATTAGTCACATAGTTAAATAAAGACAGCGTAATCAGCATAATCAAGAAGAATCGCTTAATACAGAAAGAAATCAGAATAAGAAATCAGATTTCAGATAATCTTTTCAGTTAGACATGCTTGCTATTTATATGTGCTATTTATTTGTTGAGACTTGATGTGGCGTGGAGGCCCATTGAGCGTCCTCGCCGCCCTGGGTTGGTAATCGTGCCTCCCATCGAGCGGGTGGGTTTACGCCACTCCAAGGAGTGGCATGCCGTCCCCAGCTTGGATGAAGATGGGATGAAGCTTTCCTCATATCAGTCTGATCAGCACTACAGTACAGACAACCCTGTTGAGCAGTGTCCAGAGTACTGTCTAGTATAGATATTCCCTGTTGAGTTGTGTCCAGGGAATAGATATACCTGCTATGTATAGCCCCGTTAAACCAAAGTTGTCCAGGTAAACAGACCATATCTGTTACAGATACAGTACAGGAGTCCCCCGGACTCAGACACGGTTATTTATATCGAGGGCTATGGCCCGAGCAGGAGACCCAGGGGGCCGGTAGAGGTGCTCCTAGTGAGCAGATGAGGAGTGACTTATTTTTGCCGCTGGTTTTGACCCGGGTAGGGGTATATAGATTGTTTGCTTGCTTGGCGCCATCCGGCTTATGGGGGTTCGTATTGGCTCTTGCTTGCTACTTGTATATCTATTTATGTGCTATATAATAGATAATAGACAAAGAGGTCGTCAAGGTTTACAAAATGCCTCGCCTATCAGTACAGAAAGCTTGATTCAGTTTATATCAGCTTCTTCAGATTTAGTTATTCCCCTACCATACAGAATTAAGTTAGTTATGCCATCTATATTCAGTTGTTTTTAGTTGTACTATTTCAGTTGCTTTGCATACTTAGTACCAGCGGCATCGACGCCCCAGCTGGCGCCAGACACGGCCTGCAGGTACTCTCATAGACGAGGAGGCGATCCACTCGCATTCCAGCTAGCTATTGAGTCATCAGCCCGTCATCCTGGTCTGATTCCCGTGAGGTGTAGCTCTTTTCCTTTTGTTGTACAGTATGGGTAAGTCAGCCCTGCCTCGATCATTTCTATTGTTACTCATAAAGGCTTGCAGATTGTTCAGATTTATCTCCCCGTGGGTCAGTTGATCCGGCTGAGCCGTGCAGCTGTTATAGCTGCTTAGTATTTCTGTTTTTATGTTGGCCGTGTGGGGACGTAGCTTGACAGCAGTAGTGACCTTGCCGGTCACGTAGCTTTTCAGTATTTCCCTTGTTGAGTCCTCGCATGACAAGACAGCATGGTGGCCTTGTCTACTCGCACAGGTTCCTTGTTATGAGTATGTTTCTGGTTAGTTGTTATTACAGGCATAGGTGGCTATAGGCCCAGTTGGCCAGAGGCTGTGTTTACAGCCGTTATATAGCCCTTTGTTTCCAGAAACCTGAGATAGAGCTAGCCAGGCAGCAGATGTGCCTAGGCCCACCGCCTAGTCTGTGTCTTACTAGGGCAATTGCGCCAGCGTCATACCCTGTGGCGGGGCGTGACAAACTTGCGAATGAGCAGGTCGTGTCCCAGGAGTCTGCAAGCCGTGCTAAGTAGAATTTTGTCTATGGATATGTTGTGCACCACATACTATAGGCAGGAGGCTGCAAGGCATGATATGATGGTTACTCTTCTTCTTCTCGCCAGTCGTAAGTATAGAGCGGTATAGGGTATAGGTTGAGTCCCAAAACTTGCCATTCTTTGGTTACAGATACAAAGACAGATCAGCAATACCCTATCACAGGCAGAAGATCAGATATAGCAACAGAAGAGGGCACCAGGCAGTTACAAGATAATTACAGCAGCAGGAGGAGGTACCAGAGACCTCCCAGCGTGATACCTTTATCGGTACTATTCCCAATATACGTTGATAACGTCAGAATAGGAAGTCAGAAGTATAATGTACATACGAGTTGACTTATTTATTAGGATATATAAGATCTGGATTAAGATAACAGACAATATCAGACTATCAGATAAGTGTGTGAAAAAGGGAGGCTATTCTCCCCTCGTGATTTGATTCCAAGACAAGAAAGGAGCATAAGAATTGAGGCGAGGTTGCCCAAAGTAAGCAGTAAGTGAAGATTGATTGATTAATTCCAGTAAGTGTTAGAGAGCATAAAGCAGCAAGCAAGACGGCTAGCTTACTCGAAGCAGGTGTAAAGGAGACTCCGTCAGTGATGAACGCCCAAGAATAGTTAAGTTCGAGTTAGAAAAAGGCAAAGTCCTATATACGCTGCAACAGATGTCAGTAGTACCTGCAAGATTACAGTTATGATTCAGTTGTGACATCGAAAGATAGAGAGGTCATGTGAATTAGATGGGTCTGATTGCAAGCCAGAAGAAATATGAACTAAGACTTGACCAGTAAACCCGATTAATGAAAGGCAAATACTTCGAACCCCAGAGCTCAGCTTAAGCAAGATAGGGAAGAAGCAGGAATACTAGATTTTGGGGGGAAAATTAGAATCACCCCCAGATTGATAGAATATCGTGTGTTAAGGACTAAGCCTCGGACTGACAGTTAAGAGACAGTAAGATTGCGGTTCAGAATGCCGCAGTATGGCCGCTTATGGAGGCTAAGAAATTACTGATACAATGACTCTAATCTAGTGTGGCCTAGAGATAAGACCCAACAGAAAGTCATGGGCTCTCAATATAATGCCAAGTAAGGATAATAAGATTCGAATGTTGACCCTATTACTGCAAGAGTGGCGGAATTTCAAACAACAGACAATAACTAAAGTGTATATGCTTGCTGCTTCCAGAAGGGGATGAAAATCCAATGAAATGCTAAGAGTGGTCAAGAGATATCATTAGACCGTAGAAGCGGTAGATCATGTACAAGATGGAATTTAGCAAAGCATGTCGAGATTACGTATCACTACAGAATCTTGTCGTATTGTACGTAGTCATTGACATATATATGTACAGGTAATAGATATGTTGTGAGCAGCTGCCAATAGGGGTTACAATCACATGGATTCTGATTAGTGCTAGGAAGTATATACAAATTGCAATCGCAGGACCCCTTGCCAAAAAAAAAGTGAGAAGAAGAGAAGAGGAGGGCAGGTTAAGTGTGATTTACGTATGAAGCCATAGAAACTTTCTCAGTTCTCAGTTATTGAGTTAATGGACTCAGATGTTTGTTTCAGATCTACTTTCCAGAAGCCTACCAGAATTAGTAGCCTGAAATTAGGTGGCTAGATGATAAGGGCAAAGTTAGACGGTCTAACGACCAGCTGGCACCTGTATTGAAGGTGGAAGCATCCCTAAAGATCAGCAACATAATCGCATGTGCCATAACCAGAATTAGAGACCTAATAGGCATATTTCAGAGGTTAGCACACTCACAGAATTGTTCCAGTATGTTAAGTGCCATACATCATTTTTCCAGTCTTGTAGGTGAGAGTCGGCCTTAGTCCACCTAGCGCTTATTGGTGTGGAAACACCTACAAGTCAGCCGGCCATCCTGCAATAAGTATTTAACCTGTGGGTACCCCAAGAAAGGGTCCACATCGGTAGTCGGTGATGACTGAGTACTTCCAGCTGGTCTCTCGTAAGATATTCAGATACAGAGCCCTAGCAGAAGGCCAGTCTACAGAATGGCTCATAAGACCGAGAATTTCCCAGAACAGTAGTATAACCATGGATACGCACAAGGCGTAAGAAATTGGTAGAACTCTGTAGCACAGTGTTTACTAAGACAAGGAGATTAGTGGACTCTGTGAAGATCTCGAGATTGATCGCCTGAGAGAAGTACGATTAGGCCTAGATTTACAGTTGTTCAAAGTAGAATAACAAAGCAGTTAGATGCCCACAACTCTGCAGTTATACAGGAGCTACAGATGCTCGAGTAAGGACATTTAGGGCATTGTTAGACTACGTTGCCCGGGTCATTCAACCCAACTATTCAATTACTCAAGGTTATACAGCCAGATTATTAGAGATCATGACTGCTATCAGGATCCTCTGATCAGATAAAGGCACAAGGTGCGCAGATGGTCATTTAGGTTATCCCAGCAACAAGTAGCCTTAGCATGCGGCCAGATAAGCTCTTGCTATACCGGTAGATTACCTGTCGGTTTCTCCGGCATGATAAGCACGTATGACCGCCAATTATGTGCCGAGTTCTTTAAATATGTATATGTTGTATCAATCAAGAAGAGACAATGAAGTAGCAAACGCCCTTAGCTATAAATCTATTAGGAGTTTGGTGTACTGTAAATGGAACAACGGGAATTATCCAGAGAAATACACCAATTAGCAAGCCTAGCCGTTCGTGTAGCGGAAATAGAGGACAGCAGAGCGATAATTCAGAACTCCGCAGTGTCATCATTAGTTGAAGAGGTAAAAGAACGGCAGTATAAGAACTTGACCTGGTCAGCAAGGCAGTTATTTCAGATAATGAAGGATGAAGTGCTGCGATGTAAAGGCCGCCTCTGTGTTCCAGATATTTGTGCTTCGCTAGTAGATTATGAATGAGGTACATTACGCCCGCTATACTCTTCACCCCGGCGCGATGAAAATGTACCATGATATCAAAGAGAACTACTGGTGCCGCGTATGAAAAGAGAAATTAAGCGCGAATTTGTTGCCCAGTGTCCTAACTGCCAACAGGTGAAAGCAGAACATCAGAAACCAGGCGGGTTAACTCAGGACATAACTGTGCCTCTCTGGAAATGGGAAGCAGTGAATATGGATTTTATGGCAGGATTACCCTTGCAAATTGGTGACATAGACATGATTCTATAATGGTGATAATAGATAGATTGACAAAATCAGCTCATTTCCTGCCAGTGAAAACTATGTTCTCGGTCGAAGATTATACTGAGTTGTATATTAGGAGAAATAGTTATCATATGTGGTGTCTCCAGTGTCTATTATCTCCGACAGAGGAGCACAGTTTACGGCTAGATTTTGGCAGTCGTTTCAGAGAGGTCTGGGAACGCAGATTAATTTGAGTACAGCATTCCACCCTCAGACGGATGGGTGCAGGCTGAACGCACTATTCGTACACTCGAGGACATGCTACGAGCGTGCGTGCGTGCTGGATTTTGGAGGTTGCTGGGACGAGCATTTGCCGTTAATTGAGTTTGCTTATAATAATAGCTATCAATTGAGCTATCCAGATGACGCCCTTGAAGCATTGTATAAGGAAAAAATACAGATCGTCAGTTGGATGATTTGAAGTAGGAGAGTCGGGCATGATTGGGCCAGACATTATTCAACAGTCGTAGGAGAAGGTAAAGCTTATTAGAGAACGCCTACCGACTGCACAGAGCTGCCAGAAATAATATGCTGATATGCAGCGTAGAAAACCTGAAATTTGATGTGAATGACTGGGTATTTCCTAAAAGTATCTCCGATGAAAGGGTGATGATATTCGGCAAGAAAGGTAAGTCAGCCGAGATTTGTTGGGCCTTATCAGTTTCGTCGAAGGATAGGCCAGGCATATGAGCCTGAGACCTGTCTCCAAAATTAGAATCCGTTCATCCAGTCTTTCACGTATCTATGCTGAGGAAATGCATAGGAGACCCATCCAGAGCAGTCCTAGTCCAAGATATCTAGGTTACAGAAGAGCTGGTTTACGATGAGGTTCCAAGAGGGCCATTAGACACTGATTCGCAGATTTATAACAAAGATATTGTGTCTGTCAAAGTACTGTGGTGTAACAGGAACCGAGAGGAGATGACATGGGAGGCGGAGGAAGATATGAAAACTAGATATCCTCACTTGTTACAAGCTCAGTCAGGCAACAAGTATGCTAGTATTGTTATTTTATGCAGTGCCCCATAGTATATGTATAAATAAGATGATCGATTTTAATCTTTCATATGAATGACATAGTATTGTGGTGGAGTACCTGTATTGACTCTTTTCGCATTTCAGCTGGAGGTCCATATTACAGGGGAAATCCCGTCAAATTTTTCTAGAAACAAGTTGAGTAAATTGAGAATACCTATAGATAGAAGTTTACATCTCGGGAGGATTAATGTTCTTAAGGGGGAGGGAGAATGTTACACCCCGTAAATTCTTGATATGTAGGATGGCCTATTCGCATGTTGGTTAAGAGTTTTAGAATGCCATACATGCTAGAAAAAGGCCCGGGGGATAGATCGGACAAGTGCGCGAGTCGGCGCGTCATAAATGTGACTTATAAATCGCATTCCAGGAATGCCACTTATAAATTGTACCCCGAGTGCGATTGATAGTGACAATTATATATATGCCCCCACTTCAGTTTATTTCTTTAACCATCAAATAATTTCCAGAACGTGAGAGAGAATAGAGGAAGCACGTAAGGTATATTAAATTATCGCCCGATTACTCCGTCAAACGTAGTCCAAATTCAAATTAACCTCAGGTACCGAGGTTATTGAAGAGAGAGCATTCCTACGAATTTTGTTTCATGGTATTGCCGATGAATCATCGAGCTACCGACCTAAGGTAAGTAGAATTGCTCGAAACTTGTGTCAATGTGCTCCTAGCCGTAAAGTGAATACTTCAACCTTCTGACTTCGAAAATAGCAAGTTTTCGACCACTTTTGAAAAGCCTAATTTAGCCATAAATATGGAAAGTGACGTTGTCCTTCAGAATAGTGTTGTATTTAGTACTAATTGACGTCTATATGAATGCAATTTGGAGAATTAGCTGAGGAGTACTGACCGAGCCTCATCCAAATACTGATAAACCTCGAGGTTAAGGTATGTAAAGCAGTTTCCTAGGCAAGTTAAAGGTTTTAGCCTTATAAATTATAGTAAACTCCGTAATTGAGTTCTCGGAGTTGTATGTTGAGTATTGAGTAAGTTTAGTAAATCTGGTTTGCGTTTCCATATCATATTCAGTCTGAAAGTTAGTAAAGCATGCGCCAAAAAGGGCGAGTTGAAGCATTCCAGATTCAGTATAGCCTATTGTATGATTAGCAAGCATGTTGTAGAATAAAAAAGATACAGATTTTTAGAATAAAGTTAGTAAAGTAAAATCAGATAGACAGACAATATTTTGGCTACAGATTAGCCATTCAGATAGTTTTAAGGGCTGGGCGTACTAGCCATTTAGACAGATGAGATCTTGGCTACAGATTAGCCATTCAGCCAGATAGTATCTGGCTACAGATTAGCCACACAGTTAAATAGCATTTGATAGAATCTGTATAATCAGTAAAGAATCAGTTTAACACGTAAAAGAAATCGAATAAGAAATCAGATTTCGTATAATCTTTCATTAGACATGCCATTTATATGTGCTATTTGTTTGTTGAGACTTGAAATGGCGTGAGGGCATCTTATTGGAGCGTCCGCCGCCCCGGGTTGGTAATCGTGTCGCTCATTGAGTGGGTGGGTTTACGTCACTCCAAAGAGTGGCATGCCGTTCCCAGCTTGGACGAAGATGGGATGAAGCTTTCCCCATATCAGTCTAATCAGCACTACAGTACAGACAGTCCTGTTGAGCAGTGTCCAGGGTATTGTCCAGTACAGATATTCCCTGTTGAGTTGTGTCCAAGGAATAGATACAGTCTCTGTTACAGATAGCCCTGATGACTAGTGTCCAGGGAAACAGACCCGTATCTGTTACAGATACAGCAGAGTCCCCCGACTCAGACACGGTTATTTATATCGAGGGCTATGGCCTGAGCAGAGACCTAGGGGCCGGTAGAGGTTCTCCTAGAGCAGATGAAAGTGGAGTGACTTATTTTGGCTGGTTTTGACTCGGGTAGGGGTATATAGATTGTTTGTTTGCTTGGCTTCATCCAGTTTATGGGGGTTCGTATTGGCTCTTGCTTGCTACTTGTATATCTATTTATGTGCTATATACTAGTTAATAGACAGCAGGTCGTCACGTCTACAGGTACGCTTCTGCCCTATCAGTACAGAAAGCTTGATTTCAGTTTATATCGCCCTTCTTCAGATTCAGTTATTCCCTACCATGGGCCGTAATTGCTAGTTATGCCATCTATACATTCAGTTGTTTTTTCAGTTGTACGGCTTAGTTGCTTTGGTATACTTAGTACCGGTGGTACTAACGCCCATTTTTGGGGAACTGCATTACTTGCCTGCAGGTACTCATAGACGCAGGAGGCGATCCCCTCGTGATCGAGCTAGCTATTGAGTCATCGCCCTCCTGTCATCCGGAGTCTGATTCCCGTAGAGGTGTAGCTCTTTCCTTTTGTTGTACAGTGGCGGGCAGGTCGGGGCCCTGTCTCGATCATTTCTATTGCGCCAGCTTCAGCAGAGGCCGCAGATTGTTCAGATTTATCTCCCGATGGTCAGTTGAGCCGGTTGTGTGAGGCCGTGCAGTTGTTATAGCTATTTAGTATTTCTGTTTTTATGTTGGCCGTGTGGGGCCGTAGCTTGACAGTAGTGGTGATCTTGCCGGTCACGTAGCTTTTCAGTATTCCCTTTGTTGAGTCTCAGATGACTAGACATCATGGTGGCCTTGTCGGCCCGCATAGGTTCCTTGTGATGAGTATGTTTCTGGTTAGCTGTTATTACAGGCACAGGTCGCTATAGGCTCACTTGGCCGGAGGCTGTGTTTACAGCCGTTATATAGCCCTTTGTTTCCATAAACCTGAGATAGAGCTAGACAGGCACCAGATGCGCCTAGGCCCACCAGTTAGCCGTCCAAGTCCTACTAGGGCACCAGGTGCCAGTCATACCCCCAGGGCGGGGCGTGACACTACCCCACATTGAAGTTCTCATTTTTCCTTTTTTTCTTGCAAACCCCCAAACTTATGCTTTTGCCTCATCTTCACATTCATCTCCTTATCTCTCCCCGATTCATTGGCTTGAAGCCACAATTTTCATTATTTTATTACTAGCAACTAGGTAGGATGAGGCCAAAGAGAAGGATTAGAAATGATCATTAGGCTTGTAATGTGGTTTCTAAGGAAGGGTTCGAGGCTCAAACATTGGCTATCAAAGATTAATACTCAAGGAGGTCATTTTGGGTGAAGTGACTACCAAAAGAGGGCCTAAGATCATGTTTTAGGTGCAACTACATCTAGGATTTTGCCTTGAGTCACACTTGGGCAGGTTCTAGACCAGAAGATGTGGATGGGATTCACAAAAGTCCTTACCACAGAAGGAATCACTCCTCAAGAGACCACAAAAGTCATGTATATACAAAATCTTGGTCTAAGACATCAAAACATGCAAATTCATAAGTCATGCAAGGAATCTACAAAGTATGACAAAGACTGCTACGTTCTCGATTCAAACATCTTCTCATTATCATTTTCATTTTCCTGCCCCATTTTAAAATTTCATTTCAAATTTTTTTATGTGGTGGCGCCTCTCAAATCAGCTTCATAACAGACTCAAAAACAACATGGCATTTTCCCTTAAGAGAGTCGCCACAGTCTATAATCGGGAATTGGAAACCCTGGTTCGATAAAGAAAAGAGAAGGAAAACAAATGAATGCTCCTTAGGAAAGAACTATGATATAAAGAAAACCCTCGGTGTTTTGATTACTACACTACAATTTACAAACGAAAACAAGAAAACTTGGTCATGCGTGCCAAATTTCTCATTTCAAAGAGAAGACCTTTTTTTAGCACTAACACATCAACATTCAAGAACTAAATCATATCATTCATTTCCATTACCAAAACAAGCCCGGCAAGGGCAATCATTAACAAACAAAATAAAGAAAAGCCCGACAAAGGCTATATCTGTTACACCCTAAAAAAAATTTTGATGATTATTTCATGGTTATATGTCATATTAAGGGAATTATGGGTTGTATGTTGTCCGTAAGTGAGGAGGGAAACATGTGCAAAGGGAAAAGTGAAGAGTATGTGATGTTTGTAAATAAGGGTCAATTTTAAATGGACATATCTCCAAACATATATAATTCAGAAGTCCTATAACCTATCAAATAACAGGTATTTGTTTCTAGTTTACAGTGAAAAAAAACGTTGATCAATCAGAGTTCGGAGTAAAACGTTATGCTCATTTAAAGACAACATTATTGGCTGGGAAAGCGCCCAGGCGTGCGGGCGCTGAGACAGGCAGGCAGCAGGCGCGCGCACATGCGCGAGGGCATATTGCACGAGCGCCGCACACGGGCGCCACCCAGGCCTTAGCCAGCCCACCTATATTAAGTAAAATTGAGTTGGAAAGCTCATTTCTACTCTGTTTTAGTTGATTTTTTTCATAATTCAGATAATTCAAAGCCCTATCACATGGTGAAAAGATATCCAGGTATGAAACTTCACTCTTGTCTCTTTTGGGCTTTGGGGAAGAGAACCATGGAAGCAAGTTATGGTTTGTTATTGTCTTGTTTTTTATTGTGGTGTTGCTGCATTTTTAGCTGGTTCTAGGCAGGTGAAATAGTAGAAGTCTACACCTACTTTAGCTAATAACATCTCTAAGAAAGGGTAAGTAATTCACTTTTTTATTTCTTTGAATTTATGTGGTTATAACTTGGAGAATGTTGTAGTATTGTGTTATTGTTTCTTTGTGTGTTCTTGTGGCATGTTGCTGCCCAATTTTTTCAGAACTTTGGTGAAGTGACATTGCTGCTTGTTGTGTTTGTAAATTGTACTTGGAAGGAGCCTTAAGAAGTAATGTTTAAAGGAAGATTTTCGGCAAAATTAGAGTCGACGTGCCAAGGTATGTAAAGGCGTCCCTTTCCTTCTTTTTCAAGCACAAAACTAAGTCATTGAAAGGATCAATATTCCTATGTTTTTAAAATCATATTGAGGCATGTATGATCCTGTGCGAAGGGTTGGAAATACTTGGCATAATGCTTGAATCGTTAATAATGGTTTAAACGAACAAATGTTAAGCGAAAGATGTAATTTTTATACGATTGTTTTCGTAGTTGTAAATCAATTCTGATGTCCCCTTAATGTGGCACCGTGAGCTGGTCCTTTGTAGTATACTGTATATGTGATGTTGAATATATGTTAAGATCCAGTCACTTAGTGAAATTTGTAGGAAATGCTAAACGACAACATGTAATCGAACTTAAGCTAAGAAGATGACGCTAAGGGTTAACGAGCTTATTGAAATGAAGTTTTAATAATATGGTTACTCCAACCTATATGTTTATGGTTTTAAGTGCTTAAAGTAAAAAGGAGATTTTATGTTTTCCCTCCTTAAAGCCAAGCAAGCGGCACGTAATGAACAAGCTAAGTCGATAGATGTTAACGGGGAAAGTGTGGATAAGTTGTTAATTTTTTTGTGACATTATAAAAAGGGAAGATAAGAGTAAATGTTAGCCTTTTTAAGGTAATATGTGAGCTAACACGGCTCCTTGTTATTGCTCGTACTACCAGTTGTACTTAGCTCAGCNAGTAATATGCACTCTTCTTGTAATTGCTTTCTATAACCTTTGAACGACGTTAAAATATAAGCAAGAGTGAGGTTTAACAGATAAAGTTATCAATTAGGTAAAAAGGTTAGTGCATATAAGAATTGATGGAATAGTGAACACGAGGGTAAAGACTTGAGTGTAGAGTGAATAATGTTTGGCAAAGAAGTTAAGATGAATAAGGAATGTAGAGTTAAATGTTGTTAAATTAGATGATATGGGTTATGATTGTGAACGAGTTAGGCAAACAACTAGGAAGATTACCCTGTTCTAAAGATGTTGAGTAAAAGAGTTATAAATTAAGTTGTTTATGTTCAGTATGTGTTACGTTGTTGAATAGCCAGTAAAGTGTTAACTTTCTAAGAAATAATTAGAGTTTAATGTCTGTAAAATAGTAACTTAAGTTTAGAAGCTCTCTGCTATACCCCTAAATGATTATGTTAAGTTATCTATTCTAAGTGTTGAAATTATCTACAATGTCTGGAAAGGGTAATCTTAAGATCTTCTAAGTTGCTTATAATGATGAAAGCTTTCTTAAGCTCCTCAGATAATTGCAAAAGTTATGTAAGTCAATCCAGCATCGTCCGAATTATGGCCCAAGGGGGAGTTATTGTAATGCCCCAAAAGCTCTAAGATCAGACTCGGGAGTTGAAATAGAGAAAATAGGATATTCTGCACAAGGTCACAAAATGAATCGTCTTGTGACCCGTGGGGTAGACCATGAGTCGTGAAGTGACTTGTGGTGGGGTGCATGGCTTAAGTTGGAAATTTTTGAGTTTTGGGTGACCATGGACATGACCATGAGTCGTGGTCAGCACCACGACTCGTTGAGTCAGTCGTGGCCAAGGATAGGGTGAAAGAAGAGGACTCTTGGGCAGTGAAGACCACGAGTCATGGTCACCAGTCACGATTGGTAGGGTCCCCCATGGTGAGCCCTAGATGAATTTTGGACAATTCATGCGATGACTTGAGACCATGAGTCATGATCCTTGTTAACGACTCGTCCTGTCCCTCGTTGGGACTAGCAGTCAGTTATTTTTTGCGAATTTAGTGAGGGATTATCCATAATTCCTATGATCCTAAGGCCTAAACTACGTCGTTTTAAACTATGAAAAGTGAATTTTAAGAGGGGTAAGTTCATTCTAGGCCATTCTTATTCATGGATGCAAGAGCAAAGGTCTAGAGAGGTGATAAAGCTCAATTTCCTCCAAGTTCTTCTCAATTCTTCTTTGGGCAATTAGAGAAGTTGTAGAATCTGATTCTTTCATGTATGTAAGGAAATGAATGGGTGAAATTGTTCACACCCATGCCCAATCCCTCTCTAATTCATGAAAATATAAATGTTGATCCTATGGGGTTTTAACACAATGCATGAATTCCCTAAGTTTCTACATGGGTATAATCTAAGTATGTTTCTACTATTGAACTATGATTCATGGGAAAGTTTTACACTTTTTTCAACTATAAATCATGTTTCAAGTTTTATAAATTATATTGTCCATCCATGAGAAGTTTATGAAAGTTTAAATTTATGATGTATGTTCAAGTATGATGATATATTTATGATCAAAAGCATGTTTTCAAGTTGCCCATGTCTATGATCATGTTTTCAAGTGAATCAAGTATTTTCAAGCATGTTTAACTATTGGGCTAACCCAAATGTTCAATTATGATTTATGATTTCAAGTTAATTAGCTTACCACATGGTTTTGGAGTCAAGACTCCCAATTATTTTTATCTTGTGGTATGGTTTGAGCAAAGGCTCCTCATGTATGATTTTAGATTTTATATTTACATGATTATTCAGCTTCGTCACTAGATGATGGCCAGCTTTGTTGAAAAATGATGGAGATCATATGCATCTTTTTGGGTGTAGTGTCTAACATTGAGTAGGCTAAGGGTCAGTCAAATCTATGCCTTAGAACTACACGCCAACGTAGGTCAAATCAGATTATTTGGGACCTCCTTTTTGAGCTTTCCCGTACCCCAAGGGGCCTTCAGCTTGATATTAATTTCAAGGTAGTGTCCTTAGCTCTGGCAAGGCTTTAGATGGCTCTGTCCACTTGAATGTGATAGTCGGGGTACACATAAGCTTTATCGTGGTAATGTCGGTTATATGACGAGTCTCCCATTATTCCTCTTGATTTTAGTTATTCATGTTTATCATTCGTGATATATATGTATATATATGTTCTAATGTAGGTTTTACCCAATGTACAATTTTACTTGTGATTATCAGATTTCACCTTGGGTCATTCGATTCAGTTATGATGTTTAGTTCTGTTCAGATCATGATTTCAAAAAATAGTATGCAAGCCCTACTCTAAGATTCTTATCTTGATTATGTTTTATATTATGCATGTTTTAAATGATTTTACTTATTTAAGCAGTTATACTTTCCTTTCATACTTAGTACATTCCACGTACTGACCGCATACTCGTTTCTGTATTGTTTTATTATACAGGCTCCGATCTCAAGACTCAGCCCCGTCATTATTCAGCTTTTGGAGTTAGCATCCAGTCTCAATTGGTGAGTCCTCATCTCCCGAGGAACAATCTCTATCAGTTATCTTTATATTTTTGATTTAGACTTAGAGAGTTAGTTGGGGTCTTGTCCTATCAACTCATGCTTTTCAGAAATAGTATGTAATCAGTTTCGGATTCATGTATGTTTCTGATTTTATGTTTTAATTTAGAATTCTTCTATGTTTATTAAACTAAGTCTTTTTCTTTGTTTGATTGAGTTAGAAGTATGTTCATGCCATGGGTCGACTTGGAGTCTCTCGGGGATCCTTTTCTCATGTCTCAATCCGGGCCTATGTTTGGGTCATGACAGGAATATTATGAGAGTAGGGTGGCTTAAGAAAGTATCCGGGGTTAGGTGGGTCCACATTTGATTTAAATTCTCAAACAAAATTATATCTCGACCGGCGTTACATCGGTGGTTCGCATAAATGAGTCGTCTTTCCATCGCTTTACCTTTTACACTTGAAATAATGCGCAGTTTACTATGTCACCACTAACTATTGACCGGCGGTCTTGATCGGCGGTCCGCTAGTGAGTCACCGTTTGGGCCCCCATTACTTCAGATGATCTGTGTTGTATCGACGATGTACCAGTGGTACACATTTCTACATTGGCGATTCGCTGGTGTGTCCGCCAATCCAATGCTTAAGCTCCCAGTCTTCTGCCTTTTAATATCATGAGGCGGTGGTTTGTGCTTCTGGATCGGTGATTCACCGGTCCAGAGCATTTCCCGCATTGTTGTGGTTCTTTTCCTCTTTTCTCCTCACTTAATTGATCCTACAAAAACAAAAACAACAAAGACATAAAATAAATCAAATAAAACCCTTGGGTTGCCTCCCAAGAAGCGCCTTAGTTAACGACGTGGCACGACGTAGCTCTAATTTAATAATTCTTCTTGGACGGATCATCCTTCGACTCCGTCTCCTCCATCTCAATTCCACTATCCTCATCCTCTTTCTGCAACCCCTAATCACCTTGCAATTGGTGGGGGTTTCAGCTAATGAGCACACCTTGAAGGTGACTTCTTCACATCCAACTCTGAACTTGAGCTCCCCTAGCTCCACATCAATCACAGCTCTCCCTGTAGCAAACAATGGTCTCCCCAAAATAATGGCTACCTCCACATCCATTTCACAATTTCGGACTATGAAATTAGCTGGTAGGATGAATTTATCCACCCTCACCAACACATCTTCTAATACCCCCACAGGTATTTTAATGGAACGATGTGCCATGAGCAACCTCATAGACGTAGGCTTTGTGCTTCCAAGTCCCAACTTCTTTAAAATGATTAGGGGCATTAGATTTATGCTTGCACCAAGATCTCATAGAGGTTTCTTAAACATACATATCCCAATTTTACAAGGGATTGTGAAATCTCCAGGGTCTTCCTGCTTGGGGGCGAGATTGCTCATCATCATTTCACTATAATAGTGCTCGTCTACCTGCTACCTACATCAACCACCTTCTTCTTTTCCAGCAACTCCTTCATGAATATAGCATATCCTGTCATTTGGAGAAGGGAATCCACCAATTGTATATTAATAGTCAATTTGCTGAACATGTCAATAAATTTGCTGAACTGATCGTCCTTCTTTTCCTTGGACAACCATTGTGGATAAGGGGGTGGAGCTCTTTCTTCAACCTTGTCATCATTTGGGGCCTTCATACCAACCTCATCTTCATCAACATGTGAGGGAATTTCATCATCCTTCCCCTCACCTTCCTCTTCACTCTTTTTACCACTCCTTGGCGTCTTTGGCATCTCATCGATTTAATTTTCCTCATTTGATTTGGGAGAATTATCCTTCTTAGGCTTCATTCTTGCGTCTCCAACCACTATACCACTCCTAGTGACAACAGGCGTGCACTGGCTATCTTTCTTCGGGTTCGACATTGTGTAACTTTGGAGCATTCCCTTCATCCGGGGGTTCATTTGAGCGGACAAGTGATTCATTTGAGATTACAAATTCTTAATGGAGGCTGAATGAGAGCTCACTATTTGGGAAAGGATAGAATCCTTTCCTTTGAATTCCTTGACTCCGCTATAGGTTAATTCCACTTTCTTGAGGACTCCTGCTAAAATCTATTTAATTTTTGAGCTACCATCGCTCACACCTAGCTTACTTTGGGCGTTACCAGATTTTAGAGGGGGAACATATGGGTTTGAACTTCAGTGGTGGCGGTCTCTTTCTTGAATCTGCTCTCTATTTCCCCATCTTTCATTTCTTTCAGGCCATACCTGTGCATCACGATTTCTCCATCCTAGGTTTTCGTCCCTTGGGAGCCAAAGGCCTTGATTGTTCCCTTGAAACACAGGTCGAGGACCTCCCATTTGGTTTTCCATTTATTGGAATTCTTTCTCATACCTCGGTGGTGATGATTCTCCTTCATATTGCAAAGGACCTTGCATACCTACAACATTCACCACCTTGGGCCCTGCGCTCATCACATGTTTGGTCATTAGTTCCAACTGTGTCATCATTTTAGCAAGATTTTCATCTCACTCTTTATCCCTTTTCCGCAACTCAACCGCCAAAGCACTAGAGTTGATGTCATCTATAGATACATTCGTCTCTCTCGTGTGCCAGGTCCTATTGGTTTTTGTCATTCTGTCCAAAAGGTCTTTATCCAACCCATATGTTTAGTCCATAATATACCCTCGGGCTAAATTGTTCGCAATATATTTTTTGATGGAGTCGATGGCTCAATAAAAGCTTTGGAGAATCACTTCATCAGGAAGGCCATGATTGGGACAAAGAGCAACTTTCTTTTTGAACCGTAGTCATGCCTCATACAAGGGTTCTCCAGGATCTTTCCTTAAATTTGTGATGTCATCCCTCAGCTGTAATATTTTTGATGGAGGGAAGAAACGATCCCAAAAGGCTTTAGTTATTCTTGCCAAGAAGTAATACAATCAGGAGGCAATTCTTCCGACCACATCTTCGCCTCTCCCGTTAGAGAAAATAGGAAGAGCCTTAGCTTGATAGACTCTTGACTTATATTAGTGATGTTGAAAGGATTGCATATCTCCAAGAAATTTCTCAAATGACGATTTGCATCCTCACTTGGTTTACCCCCAAAGAGTCCCTTCATTTGCAGAAAATGCAGCATGGTGCTTGTGACATGAAATACAACATTCCCTACCATGGGTGGTAGGCGAATGGCTCCTGCAATCACCGGTATCACCGAGTTATCTTCCTCATGCTCTATGATACCTTCCACTGAGCAATACCCTACTTGGGAGTGATGAGTCATATGGTTGTGGTATCCTAAAAAGCACATCAAAATCACGTCAACCAACTAAGATGCAAAGCTATTTAAAATTAACAATCAACACAAGAATATCAAGCGCTAGTCCCCGGTAACGGTGCCATTTTTTATAACATCCAAAATATACTCCTTATGCAAAGAGTATACAAGATCACTATATCAAAATAAATATCTCAATGGATGTTGGGGTCGAATCCTACAGGGACTAGTGAATTATAATTACACATGTCGGTTGAGAAATGAATTTAACTTGCAACATTTAGGAACAACATAGTAATAAATAGGTTGGGGAATATAGAAATTTGCAATAGAATATAACTTCTAATTTGGCTTACTACGATAGAAAAATTACCAAGGTTGCTGACAAGAATGGGAAGACTAGAGGTGTGGTGTAAATCATATGCTAACCAAATTGGGTCTTGCTAGGTCATCCCATAAGTTCAAATAGTATAAATAATCTCGGGAAAATGGGTATTTAATGCTTTTTAGCCTTATAAATACCTCTTTCTAGAGCTTTATCAAACCTTTAGACACCATTAACTCAACCCAGTCATATTTGAATTAATCGTTGCACTAATTTCTAACTATTAGCTACTAATTAGGAGTGAGAATGTAATTTTGGCTATTTCCAACCCAATTTCACAATCTCTCATCCATACCCACCATTAAATTCTATCCCAATACTTAATTATTCTTTTGAGAAACAATCAAGCAAGAACAATTAGATCCACATAATAATCAATGGATCTTTAATTATAAATTGAAGAGAATCTAACAGATTTACACTTAGTTAAACAATATTGAGATGACTCTAGCAATACCCACTCTAATTAAGCATTCATCATCACACACCTCTAGTTAATGATTTAGCTACTCATAATTAAGAAATTCAAAAGCACATTTAACAATAAACACATTGAATTCAATAACCAGAGTAGTAAAATCAAGTTCAACAAGTAGTCTTCAACAATGGCAGCACCTTGCTATCATGATGAAGAAGAAGAATAAAAAGAAAACAGTTCTTGTCAAATTCTTCGAATCAAATTCTCCTCTTCTCTGCCAAGGGAATGATTTTAAAGCAAGAAATTGAAAGCTGACGAGTACGCAGTACTTTATCAAGAATATATCCAAAAAAATAAGGTATCTTCTCTCTCTTTTTCTGTGATGGACAATTTTTCACCTAATTATCATTCTGGCACCGGTGGAAGTACCGACGGTTTACCGGTTTCAATCTGCGGACTGCCAGCTACACTATCTACTGCTTTAAATGAATTCCATTAACCATCGGCGGTTCCTTCGTGTCACGCCCCGCCCTGGGGGTATGACTGGCACCTGGTGCCCTAGTAGGACCTGGTCTGCTAACTGGTGGGCCTAGGCACATCTGGTGCCTGGCTAGCTCTATCTCAGGTTTCTGGAAACAAAGGGC
>JACEIK010006012.1:839-11008 GCA_018107945.1 Datura stramonium
TGTGCTTATCTACATGATAAATTTGGCAATGAAATTCCAATGTATAGTTGTCGATACAGGTAAAGGAACCACCTGGTAGGCAGTATATATTTGTAGTTCCTAGATGTTAAAGAATTGTGTAGAAAAGAGCTCTATGTGTTTCTATCCAAGCAATATGTTAAATTGGTAGGATTATTTGTAGGACATTGTTTTTAAGCCTATACAAGTTCTTATGTTGTCTAAACCTCTTGAAGGTCCTTCAAGTAACTGAGTCAACATGTTCATGTATAATTTGATAGCTTTACGTGATATATATGCATATTTTTCTAGCTTTACATGATATGGGTGCTTACTTGCATTTATGGACAAAAGAGGCCTATTCTGGCCACATATTTAACATTTTTCATTTATATGTCATGCGTGTTAAATTGACTCAATATAAGTCGTATCGACCCTATTTATGATTATGATTGAGAAATTATTTTTATTTTACCCCAGTGTGGTACTTCGGTTAGAGATGTTTTTATTTTACCCTGGTGTGGTACATCAGCTGGAGATATTTTTATTGTACCCCGGTGTGGTTAATCGGCTGGAGATATTTTTATTTTACCCCGGTGTGATACATTTGCTGGAGATATTTTTGTTTTACACTGGTGTGGTACATCGGCTGGAGATATTTTTATTTACCCCGATTTGGTACATCGGTTGGAGATATTTTTATTTAACCTCGGTGTGGTACATCGACTTGAGATATTTTTATTTTATCCTAATGTGGTACATCGGCTTGAGATATTTTTATTCTACCCCGGTGTGGTATATCGGTTGGAGATATTTTTATTTTACCTTTGTGTGGTACATCGGCTGGAGATATTTTTATTTTATCCCGGTGTGATACATCGGTTGAACATATTTTTATTTTTCCCTGGTATGGTACACCGACTGGACGAATATTAAATATGGATTTATGGTAGGTTGGTTGCTGGCATTACAGTTATAGTATTTCTTTTGTATTACTTGGTTGCATTTGCACTTCAGTATTTACTTATTTTCAGATTTCAATTTCCAGGATTCCAGGCTGTTACTATTCCTTATTTCTGGCTTAGTTATCATTTCTATCTTACATGTTTATAATTTTCATACTTACATACCAGTACATTTCATTCGTACTGACGTTCCTTCGCCTAGGGACCTGCATTCATGCCGCAGGTGCAGGTAGAGGTCGGGATTGCAAGTTACAGTAACAGTTCGTGAGATTAGTGGATGTTTTGGTATGCTCCTTTCTTTCTGGAGTTAAGAATGGTTTTGCTTCAGTTAGAGTTTTGAGATGCAGTTATGGGTAGGTCGGAGCCCTGTTCCGACCATCAGTCAGTTTACTCTTTAGAGGCTTTGTGGACTTAGTGTGTACAATGGAATTCAGTTTGTGGCCTTGTCGGCTTTTTGTTGTTTAGTTTAGCATACTCATAGCCTTGTTTACATTTCAGTTGTTTACCCTGTACTGTGAGACATTATGGGTCAATTTTGTGCTCCGATTGATTGTGACAGGTGGCGTGGACGACCTAAGTGTTTAAGTTACAGATGTCATATAGCCGGCTTCCCAATCCGTCAGGTATGGGGAACCAGCCGCGCCCTGCCCCCAGTTATGGGGCGTGAAATATGTATTAGATAATTCAACCTTGATGTCAACACTGATGTTCTTTGATATTCAGTCTTCCGCTCATGTTATGTCTATATTTGCTTATCGCTTAGTTTATTCTCTTTAATATGCTATGCATGTTTCATGCGTTAGCACTGAGTCATTCGTGGTTCTATGTCCCGTGTCACAGTCTAGGGTCTATGCTCGGGTCGTGACAAGGGTCTATAATGCCTCATACTTTTTGCAGAAGCTAGTGAAATACTGGATAGGATGACAAAAACCAACAAGGCATGGAATATTGGAGAATGTGATGCCGCTACAATAAACTATTGTAGATGCATGATAGTAGAGCAGTGGAATAAAGAATTAATCACCAAGCATCTAACAACAATGAATACACAAAAGGTGCATGTGGTGAATGCTTAAGAAAAGGGGCCCAAGTATGAAGATCACTATCCTGATATGGAAGAGGAGGCTAATTTTGTCAATAATCAGGGTAATTTATAGGCCAACACCCAAGGTCTAATTAAGACTCTTGGCGTCAATGTCATGGAAATAAAGATCAGAACTACTACGAGAACAACAACTATGACTTGTCTGGGTTTAGAGATAGGGACCAAGGTGCATGAAAAATTGGGGATACCCCCAAAAAATGATAGGAATGGAGTCTATGTATCTCAAAGAACTAGAGATCCAGTTGCAAATGACTCTAGCACAGCAAGGCTAGAGGACCTGATGAGTCGAATGATGAAAAATAATTGATTTCACTAAAGTAGGAGTCAAAGAGATGAGGGGTGAGCTATCAAGCTTGAGTCAGCTTGTATATTCATATTCAACATCCATTAAGCAGCTAGAGCAACATATGGGGCAAATCTATACAATGCTAAATCAGATAAAAAAGGGCACCTTGCCTAGAGATACCATCCCTAACCCTCAGAATGAGGGTTAATATAGGGTGTGTTTAGACATTTATTAACCATATTTTTCCCATACATAGATATGTTTTGAGAATAAATCGTTTGCGTTTTCTTATGTTTTATGTGATATTTGTGAAAAAGAGCTAATGCACATGATTATATGTTTTAAGGTATTAAAGAGATGCATTTGGGCTTAATTATTGCTAAACAGAGCAAGAATGGCAAAACGGGGTTGAAAAAACAAGTATGATAGAAGTTGCAACTGCACAGGCGTAGATGTACTATGGCCTGCGTGACGCACAAGCATAAATGTGATAATGAGCACCAAGAGGAACAATACGCCAAGGGGTCTAGTGCTATGGCCTGCGCGGCGCACAGGCAGTGTCCAGGCATGGCCAAATTTCAATACCAATTCAACTACGAACAGAAGCTACAAAACCCAATTCCAATCTAAGAAGGAATGATGAAGACTTAATCTACTACTATATAAACCCCTTTCTGACATGTTTTAGGTGTCCAAGTGGCATTAGTATCATTAGTGTTAAGTTTGCACAATTCATACTTTACAAATTCGTGTAATTACTTAGTCGAATATTTGTTGGAGAATTCATCAACTTCTTGTGATTCAATATAGTTTTGGAGATTTTGTTAACCAATTTCATACAATAGTAAGTATTTCATTATGATTTCTTTACACCTTATGTTATTTTTTCATAAATAGGAGCAACTAAATCTCTTAAACTAAAATTGTGATGATTAACAAAATTAGGCAAAAATAAAATAGTGATACTTAAATGGTGAATTGAGTGGATTATTATTCTCTTCATTTTAATATTTAATTGCACGTATGTTCAACTTGCTCGACCAAAGAGGTTGAAGTTAGGAAAATAGAACAATAGTGGTAGTTTGAGGCTACCAACCCTTATCTAATTAACTTGAGCTCTAACTAAGGATGGTCAATCCAAGACTTATGGCTAGGGAAAAATATACACACCTAATGTCCGAGAGGATTTAGGTGAAATTCATCTATGTAGGTTGAGAGACGTTAGATGAACTTAATTATCAGTCTTAGATAAAATTCACCATGATAAATCACTAATAAAATAAACCCACTACATTATGAAATCATGTGGAAAACAAACCCCATTTTGTCTCAATATTTTGATAAAAAACTCAATCATAGTTTGCATTGTTTTTTTATTTTTATTTGCATCCCCCTTCTGAAATACTGACTACAAGTTAGTTTAATTATCGTTAACATATTATTTCTTCCTTATTTTCTGTGGGATCAACACCAAGTTAGTTGGGTTACTATATTTCACAAGTAATGCATTATGCTTCAACTACATGGTGTAATTTCGGCGTGATCAAGTTTTGGCGTCCTTGCCGGGGAATAAGGTGTTGAAATAGTTGACTGGTGTTTAAGCCTGACTTGTAGTATATATTTCGTGATTTATGTTTTTGTTTTTCTTTTTATTTTGTCACAGGCTATCACGGAGAACCCTATGGAACAGATTAATCTCCCACCAGAGGAGATGACTGAGGTGCAAAGAGTCGAAGCTGCGCGCTTAGAAGAGGATGTCGGATAGCTAAAGTATCTAGGAGTGTTGAGGCTGCAAATTTTCGTACCACTCTGGAAAAAAGGAAACCGTTAAAACCCCCCACATCTTCATTGATGTAATGCATTAAGGAATGTTCTCTTTGAGGGCGAGTTTGAGCAAGAGGAAGTTGGTTACACGAGAGCCATTGTCCCACCCCCACTGCCAACAAATGCTAAGTTCAATATGACTAGTACAATGATGTAGTTGTTAAGCATGAAAGGGTTGTTCAATTGTTTTTCTAGTAAAGATCTAACCCAACATTTGATAAATTTCACCGATATCCGCAATGCCTACAAACTACCCAGAGTGTTTTAAGAGGTATTAGACTCCAATATTTCATTCTCATTAGAAGGAGAAGCTACTCTATGCCTGAATGAGCTTCCAGATGAGTCTATTACTACTTGAGCAGAGATTATTGCAGCTTTCTTGGAGAGATTCTTCCCACCCTCACATATGATTCAGTTGAGGGATGAAATTAATAACTTCATACAGTTACACTAGTAAGCTCTAGAAGAGGCATGGTTGAGTTTCAAAAAGAAATTGAAGTAGTGTCCCAATGACAAGATTCCTAAGGAGGTCCTTTTGAAAGTATTCTATAGATAACTACGTGGCTCAAACAAAGCTGTGGCAGATGGGATATCTGAGGGGTCCATGATGGTCCAAACTTTTACAAAAACTAGGGAAATAATGGATAACATGATGAAGACCAATATGGCATAATACACCAAAGAATCCGAGGCCGCGACAATAAACTATGCTAGAGGGATGACAACGCAGTAGCGGAAAAAGGAAGAGGAACGGACCAAGTCATGGCCCATGTCAAAACACAGTTGGAATTAATCACCAAGCACCTGACCCAACTGAATACACAGAGGGTGCAAGCGGTGAATGTGCTAGACAAGGGACCCAAGTACGAAGATCACTACCCTGAAGTAGATGAGGAAGGAAACATTGTGAAAAATCTAGGGGATTTCCGAGCCAACACCCAAGGGTCTGACAAAGACTCTTGGCGTCAAGGCCAAGGAAATAAAGGTCAGAACTACTATAGGAACAATACTACAATAGAATTGTGGCTAGAGATAGGGACTGAGGTCAATGGAGTAACAGAGATTCCATGTAGAATGATAGGAATGGAGTTTATGTTCCTCAAAGGGAAAGAGAGCATGCTTATGAATGATTCTGGAACCGCAAGGTTAGAAGATATGATGAGTCACATGACAAAAAAGGTTGATTCCACTGAGGTAGGAGTCAAAGAGATGAAAGGTGAACTTTCATGTTTGAGTCAATTGGTGAACTCACATTTAAGCTCCATCAAGTAATTAGAGCAGCAGGTGGGGCAAATTTCGACCGCGCTAAATTAGAGGCAAAAGGGTACTTTTCCTAGTGATATCATTCCCAACCCTTAGAATGAGGGTCATTGTATGTGACCATAGGCTCAACAGGTATAATGATGAAGCCTAGGTAATCAAGATACCTACATCGTGCCACCATGTTAAATCAAGCGCTCCTTGAGAGGAAACCCAAGATAATTTGATTTTTTTATTTTTTTTTAGAGTTGATGTGTTTGTTCCAGTATGTAGGAATAAGTGATAAACCACAATTTTTGAGCAAAACTATTTAAAAAGGGGTGCAGACAACACAGGGTATGCATCGTATGGAGCAGCATGCCCGGCACACCTGCCAATGAAAAGATTGGCACGACATACAGGCCTGGCACCACATGGAGCGCTGAGATGCGCAGGGCTAGTCCGGGAAAAATAAATCTCATGGGTCAACACGTCAAAGCTGACCCAAGTGAGTGTTTTAAAGTGAAAAACCTAATTTTTTGTCCCATTACTCACTCTCAATCTGTGTCGCACCCCCATAGCCTCTCAAAAGTGTCTCCAAAAACTTGATTTTTCTCACAAATTCTTCTAAACTTCTTCACTCAAATAATAAACGACATCATTTTTCTTGAAATTTCACCAACAATGGCTCCAAAATTCAACAAAGGGAAAGGTTTGGCTTCTTCAAGCCATGGTTCTAAAAGGCCAAGGATGGGTCAAGAAGATCCCAATAAGGATACAAGCATGCAGCCACAACCACCAAGGCGTTATGGGCTCCATTAGGTCACAGAGCAAGAACGTAAGAAGTTTTTTAAAGAGCGCAAAGAATCTAACTATTCACATGAATTTTTTATTGATAAAGTTAGCTTGGCATTCGAATTACCTCACATTGCGGAAAGATTGCATACACTTGGGTTAGACTTTGTGTTGAATGATCAGGTGAATGTAATTTGAACATGGTAAGGGAATTTCTAGAAAATTGGGATCCTAAGGAAAAATCAAACCAAGTTAAAAATACAAGGCAAATTGATATTTTTTCGCCTACGGTTTTAAATAGATTACATGGTTTTCCTAGAATTGACCCACAGCCATTCAAAGGCTTGATTTTGAGACCCCCTTATAGAGTAATTCGACACACTCTCAGTGGTTTGAACTCGATCACAAGGTGGGCCCTCCATCAACAGTATAGGTATCATGTGTCTTTCCCTTATGCACATATGAGTAGGGAAGCTAGAATTTGGTTAAAAATTGTATGTGCTTGTTTGGTGCCTGGGAAGAACTTAACTCATGTTACGAGGGAGAGGGTGTGTCTTGTGTATTCTTTGATGAATAGGATGCCAGTTAATGTTGGTATAATTATTAACGATGTGTTCAGAAGTGCAAGGGTGATGAAAGGGCAAAGATTCAGTTTTGGGGTTCTCTTGACCCGATTTTTGAGAGGCCATCAAATAGATTAGGAGGTGGTTGATTATAGACAACGGTATGACCCAAAGGTGATTAATGTGATGAAGACTAAGGATCCTGATGGCATATATGGTCCTTTTCTATTTATCAGTGAGAATCATATGCGAATTAATAATGTTCTGAGTCACCCATAAGGCATGCAAATGCTGCTGTTGAAAATAAATGGAGTGACAGAGAAACAACTCAACATGGACTACTAATGTCTCCTAAGAGCACCCAATCACACATGGTCGTCAAATAATATAGGAAAGTGAAGTCCTGATTATTGATCCCTCAAAAACTTGTTAGATTAATCATTTATGGTTAACACTTTATTTCACTATTCAGAAAAACGTACATAAAATTGGGGAATGGTTTGGAGATTAAACTATTAAAACTTGAAATGTAAATTAACTACTAAACTAAAATTGTTTCAAATATGTTTGTACTTCAAATAATGATGAAAATCTAGGAAAATGGCACTTTCTCTTTAGGTTGAGTTTTCAAGACATGGATATGCTAGATTAATTCTTCCTAAGGCTGCTAGTTGCATGTTACTATCCCATTTTTTGCCACTCTCCCGAGCATCCAAGATCTATCTCATGAACCCTAATGCCTATATCCCTATGGTCGCAGTAGAAACATGATACAAAAGTTGGGGATACTTGTATATAAACTAAACAAGGTTGAAGGGTACATTCCTATCCTCATTAGCAACTTCTTTCTTGAGCTTAGTCGAACAATAATCCTTGAACCTATTTTATATTTACTTTTAACCCTTTTAGTTCCCTCTCCCGAGTTCAACCAAAAGCCAACACCTTTATTAAAAAGGTGATTAATCTAACGAATAAGCGATTAACATAAGTAATTATAAACAATCTTTAATGAAGAATCATTACTAGCATAATCAATTTATCAAAATTCAACAATCTGCTATGACCAAAACCCTAGAATGGGAGTTTATCCATTCTTTTTCAAGTGGAAAAACAAAAACATCATCATTCGAAGCATAAAATGATAGAGAAAAGAACTCCCAAAACCTATATAGTGCTCATAGTAGAACATGTATGAATGCATGGGCTAGTTAAATCATGAAAATCATAAACATACTTATACATACATGAACTAGCCATGACATAAGGCCCGTGAGTCAGCCAAAACATAATTCATGATTCATAAGGCTCATACATCGCTGTAAATCATACATAGAGCTAGAAACTCAAAAAAAATCATGATGGGTAATATAATAATTTCATGAATTTAATCATACTTCATACTGGGCTTGGAAATCTCATCAATGGTAAGGTAGATTATAAATCAATTCAACATGGGGCATGCATAATTAGGCGTAATTACATAGAAATTTTGACACCCCGGAAAATTTTTAGTGATTATTTGATGTTTGTCTGCTATATTAAGGGAAGTACGAGTTTTATATTGATTGTAGATGACAAGGTAAATGTGTACGAATGGAAAAAGAAAGAGTATGTAAAGTTTAGAAATTAGGGTCAACTTCGAATGACCATATCTCCCAATATATAATGAAATAGAAGCCCCGCAACCTACCAAATTAAAGATCTTAGAGTCTAGTTTTCATAACATTAAACGGTTCGTCAATCAGAATTCAAAATAAAGAGTAATAGGAATTTTACAGTAGCACTATCGGGCAGTGAAATGGCCACCGCCCAAACACCTTTATATTTTAAATTTTTGGTTATGAAATCATTTTCAAATTTTCCAGGTTTGAGGTGCTTTATTACCCTCTAAAATCCTCTCTCTTTTCCAGCAGCAAAGCCTTAGAAACCAAGAGTAAATCCCTCAATAAAAAACCATCAAAACTCAAACAAAAGTAGATGGAAGTGAAGGCAACATTACGCTGAAGTTGTTGCTGCCTTGTAGCTTCGTTTTGGCAGTGTTGTTGCTGAGTGTTTGGCACTATTTTGAGATAATGTTATACTCCATCTTAGTAGAAATTTTTCATAAGAAATAGTAAGTCACTTCCCTCTTTTGAAATATCTAATAAGTGTATGAATTTTTGAAGGACAACTAGAAGAAAGTTATGGTTTGTATGTTGACTTGTTATAGTTGTTGTGCTGTTATTTTGCTGCGTTTTGTGCAGCAAGATGCTGCGGTATTGGGAAGTGATTTGGAGGAAAATACTCCTATTATATCCAACAATTTTCTCATTCCAAGGTTAAGTGTTTCTAATTGCTTAACTTGCCTAAAAATCCTAGCTAAAGCTAGAAGTTGGAGGTTATGTGGGGCTGCCGTTGTTGGTATGTTGTTGTTGAAGTTCTGCTCGTTTTTGAAGGTTGGAGTAGGTATGTTTTCTGATAATATACTCTATATTTGTGAAAGTTTTTCATGAGAAAAGTGAGGTAATTTCCTACCTCTATTTTCCCCCAAAGTTGTAGAAACAAGTTGAAATAAGAAATGCTAAGTGTTGCCTTATTTGTNCTAAGTGTTGCCTTATTTGTTTGTGTTGTGACTGCCTATTGATGTAACATTTTGGCTGGATAAATTGGCTTGAAACAGCCTTGTAACTTGGTGATAAACTCAAGTAATTTAAGGGGCTAAAGTTCTGGTTGTTGAAATAAAGAAACGACATAAGAAAGTTCACCAGAAAAAAAAGGTATGTAAGGCGCTCTTTATCTCTTGATTTTCAAGCCCGAACTCATGCCGAGTATTAATCCGGCATTCCCCTGTACTTGAGCTTCTGTAGTAGCATATTATGGTTCTTCCCAGTTGTTAGAATTACTTGGTATTAAGTTGTGTATTTTCCAAAAAATTGGAACACATGAATGTAAAGCGGAGAGGGCAATTGCGTTCGATTATGGTCATAGTTGTAAATTGATTCTGAAGTCCACTCGGCGTGGGCACTGTGAGATGGTCCTTTACATTACATTATGTGTTTGTGTTTTCAACATTGTTTCACATTATGGTTGCTAAGGAAATTGGTAAACATGGCAAGACGACGACGCACGGGCAAACCTAATAGTTGAAATCGGTTTTAACTCAATAAGGGTTAACGAGGGTAACAAAATGATATTTCGCTAAAACAGTTACCTACCCTCTTATATTCATGTGTTAAGGTGCCTAGGTCCATGAGAAGCTTCCTTGATCCCTCTCCCATAAGCTAAGAGACTAGTTAATACGTTTCTTAATTAACCTATACGTTAAACTTGGAAGATAGAACCCGAATGGGTAAACTATTGATATTTCTATGGGACCATCTTTATTGGCAGGTTATGCACAATATCTTGATGTTAAC